>JARPTA010000001.1:0-182661 GCA_029582065.1 Strongyloides stercoralis | reverse complement strand
GCCTTGCTTCGTTCAATTTAAATTTGGTGTTTAACCGTTCCTTTATCGTGAAACGCTTTCGCGTTTCGTGCGCCACTTCATTGTAAAAATTAGAATCATTGAATCAACATAAGTAAAAATCTTTCAATGTATTTTATAACTTTGAATTTCACTTTTATTTTAAAGTCATAATTTATTATCGTTAAACATTCCTTTGTCTTTTTTTGTTTTAAATTTTTAGAAATACTACTATTTTACCATTGAAGTTTTATTTAATAATACATCTTTATTTACATCTTCTAATTTTGCAAATATCTCATTATTTATAATTATTTGTTTAATTTTTCTATATATTAATATTAAAATAAATACATCGATTGCTATATTTGATTATATCAATAAAAAAAAGGTCTCATTCTTTAAAATTGAAGTGAAATTCTTTTATTTATATCAATTTCAATAACATCCTGATTAATATCTTTTAAAAGATACTTTATTGATATCTACATAGGATTATTTTTAAGAACACGTGTTTAAAGATTCTTTATGAATTTCTATAAAATTAAATATTAATAATATGTTTAAAAGAAATTTTATAGTACTTTCCATCAATATTAGTAACAATTTTTTAAAAGCTTTTATAATCATACCTAATCAAAATATTGGGTATGTAGAATTAAAAAAAAAGATTAATCAATTTCTTTAACAATTTTTTTTAGAAATTTTTTTAGCGTTAAAAATTAAAACACCTTCTGATAAAGTAACTTAGCTAGACATAATCAACCTACAATATCTGGTAAATTCAATATCAACAGCAATCAACTTTGCATCCTTTAACCATATTATTGCCTTTAAAAATGTTTTTTATTTCTGAATTAACACATTTATGTTATTAAAAAAATATTTTGTTACAGGTTGTTTTCGCTAATAGTAAGTTTGTTGCCTTTCTATTGTACAATTTTCTAATACATACATTAGTTTCAATTAAGTAATTAAGTTTCATTTTATAATTAAAAGTAACACTTTCTGCTATCATTTAGACTAATCACCAATAAATTCTTCTAATTTTGGTATAAAAAATTGTAAAAAACCATCTCTCTATACCATATCATAAAAAATCTCAATAAATTTTTGAAATACATCAAAAGTAATGATCTAATCTGATAATATATGTTGGTAAAATTGACAAATGTGAGATTCTCTTCTTCTTAATTCGCTTTTCTTATACAACATATTAAAATAGCATTCTATATATCATCTTCTAAATTTATAAATACAATGTTACCAACTGCGTAACTTCATTACTAACATAAAACTTTTTACAATAATGGTATTGATAAATTTTTCAATAATTCTTAATTCAAAATCTCTATGGCATATTTTCAAGATATTTTTTTGTATAGAATGCCTTTTTAAATGCCTTAATTTTTGATAAAAAATTTTGTATTTGTTAAATGAAATATTGATAGGTATAGTTATCTGAAAATTTATAATTTTATTCCTTTTTCTTCATTAATTTTATCAAAAAATTCAAAATTGCTATTACTTATTTCCATAGTTTTTTTTAAGTATAAATAATGCCCAATTATAAAAAAACCAATAAAATTATAAATTTCAAAATAGTTACATCAAAAAAAATCATTATTCTCTGATTTAAAAGCCATAGTTGATAAAGTTTTTTCAGTATGGACATATATCTACATCAATCAACTCAAATATATTATAAATAGATGGTAATATATATCTTACAAAATTTAAAGATTTCTTACTTAGAAATTTCAATAGACACAATCTAAAATATGAATTATTAAAAGATAAAATATTTTACCAAACCTTTACATCATTAATTAAAAAATGTTTTTAATTTATTTCGTACATCTGTTATTGATAAATAACAACCATAAATATTAACAACATTTCTTATATAACTATGACCAAGAGAATTACTTCTATCAAACATGATAAATAAGGTAAGTAAAGAAGACGGTTTCACTGCAATTTAATTCATATTCAACACCGGCAAATCAATTGATTAAAAAGTCATATATTTTTTCCATCTGTTGCACAAGTATATTCTTTAATTGATTTTAACAACTTATTCAATATTAGTAAATCATTCATTGAATTTAACTCCACCACCATTTTATAGTTAGAAAATTTAATAGATAATGAGATTCATCTGGCTATAATGAAGTAGTACTTTATCCCAAATAATTAACACAATTCTAATGACAAACAATTCATCAAATATCTGATTTGAAATATTAAAAGTCGTACTTATAAAATTGTCTAATGTATACAATTCAATATTTTATTTACTAGATTAATATTATCAATTAATAATGAACTAAATAAACAATATTTTTAAATAATTTAAATCTTAAATTGTAATTATTTCCTTAATGCGACTTTGAAATTTAATATAACTAGTAACAACATTTCAAGTTGAAAAACGTTTACTGAGGTATAAATTTTAAATAATTTTTCATTAATTAAAGATTTTTTAAAAATAATTATTCAAAAGTTTGATTTGATTTTTTATATTTCGAATTGACATAGTTAACTGGATATCAGAAAATTTGCTGTCAGTTGAGTAAGGAACAAAAAATATGTGCAAAAGTTTCAAAGTAATGTATGGTGATCGAATTAGTATGTAGAATCAAACATGGATATGATATACTTTTTAAATGAATAAAATAGGAATCAGATTCTAAGATGGTAAAAAAATATTCGCATCTATAATTTTTTGTATCAGTAACGAAATTATTTGGTATAATGCCAAGACTAAAAGTAACTATTTTTAAATGCTCTAACTTTACAATATGGAAAAAAATATATAGAGATTCAGGCAGTTGATTGCCAAAAATATACATTATAATAATATTATTTGGTTAAATGATAAGAATAAAATTATTATTTTTTTTTTTATGATAAAAAAGTTTGTGTTCAATTAAAGTTTACGTCAGTCATAAAGGAATATCATTCAATAAACCTGACTTCTCTATTGTTTTTTAAATTTATGAAATTATTTTAGTTTTCCAATAGAAAGTTTTTTTAAGGAAATCATTGAAAGTAATATCATTTTTATACGACATCTTGTTTTTGAAATATGATAAGATAACATAATAACAAGAAGATTTTGAGAATGTACTTATAACTCATGTTAATGAAATATTAGAAACATGAATTCTGTTGCGCTGGACTTCTATTTAGTTAAAAGATTTAGTCTACATTAGGAAGTTTTTTTTAATCTCGAGCTGTTCTTAAGATATAATAAGTGATAATTCTTCGTGTTTTAAAATTTGTCATCACTTTTATATCTCAAAAATCAATAAAGATAAAAAAATATTTTAAATGTAAATTCAAGCTGAAGACTGTTTTATAGACGTTTTAAAAAAAACAGCATCTTTCTAACATTTTTATTAACCGAGTTATGATAATTTTTAGATGTGATAAAAAAAAAATATTCAGCATTTATGATTTTTTTTGTACCAGTAACGAAATTATTTGATATATAGTCAATACTAAAAATAACTTTTTTTAAAAAATTAATTTTAATAAAAAACTTTCCAATTTAAAGTCTTAAAAATAGGATATTTAAAAAGTTGATTTATAAAAGTATACATTATTAACAATACTATTTATCTTAATGATAAAGTTATGTTTTATTGATATCATTATACAATAAAATGGTTGTGTTCATTTAAAGTTTATATCAATGATGGAGAATATTCTTCAAGTAAATCTAATTTCTTTTTTGTAATAAAAGATTATAAGTTAAATTATTTGTTCTAGAGAAAGATTTTTTGTGGAATTTATTAAACTTAATATCATCTTTATACAACATCTCGTTCTTGAGATATGAAAAGAAACGTACTTACAAATGATTTCAAGAATGCACTTATAATTTATGTAATTAATGTCGTAGAAACATGAATCTTATTGCACTGAAATCTTTTTTGATTTTTAGATGTAGTCTACATAAGAAAGTTTTTCCAATCTCAATCCGTTCTTAAAATATCACAAAGAACATTTTCACGCCAAATTTAAAATTCATCATTTTATATCTTTATAAGTAGTAAAGATATAAAAAAAATTTTTAATGTAGACACTAACTAAAAACCGATTTGAAGTTCTTTTAAAAAAAAGTACATCTTCTTATCATTATTTTAAACTGAGTTAAAATCAAATTTTAGAATGACAAAAAAATATTCACTATCTATGATTTTTTTGTATGAGTAACAAAGTTACCTGGTTTAGCGTCAATGCTAAAGGTAACTATTTTTAAAAAGTTAATTTTAAGAAGAAACTTCTTACTTTTAAAGTTTTGAAAAATAGTAGAGATTCATAAAATTGATTAACAAAGCTATAAATTTATAGGTAGAATATTTTTTTAAACAATAAAAATATGCTTTATTTGGTATCTTAATACAATAAAATTAATTGTGTTTAATTGAAGTTCATGTCAGTGATGGAGGAATATTTTTTATTAACCTAATTTCTTTGTTATGTTCAAAAATTATGAAATTATCTTTACTTTTCTACAGTAGATTTTTGTAAGAAAATCATTAAGTTTAATATTATTCTTGTAAGATTTCTAGTTCTCGGGGTGTGATAAGAAACACAATAATAAAAAAAATTTTAAGAACATCTTCTTAACTTCACTCATTAAACTCATGGAAACTTGAATTGTGCTGCGCTAGACTTGTATCAAAATTGTAAATGTAATCTGTGTTGAAACATTTTTCTAAACTTTAACCATTTTGAGATATGACAACGACGAATCTTGTGAACATCTTTTATACATCATTGTTATCTATATCTTAAATAAGTGGTGGAGATATACAAATTCCTTAACGATAGACCTCAATTGAAAAGTGATTTGAAGTCGTTTGAAAAAACTGTATATCATTATCACCATTTTATATGGATTGTGATCAATTTTCAGTATGATAAAAAAAGATTCTGAAACTATGATTTTTCTGAACCAGCAACGAAATTGTTTTGTATAATGTTTATACTAAAAGTAATAATTACAATAAAAAAAATGTGATAAAAGTTTCTTATATAAAAATTGATTAAAACAATAATTATTAAAATTTTTAAAATATAATTTAGAGTATTTAAAGTGTTTATTAATTTAAAAATTGTTAGAAAATTTCTATCACGTTGTCAAACATTTATTTTCATAGTATATTTTTTTAGTATCAACTTTAATTTAAAAAAAAAAAAATCATTTATTAATTAACACATAATAAAACAATGAAATTTTATGTAAAAAATAAAAATTTTAGTAAAAATTATTTACATTATATACAAACTATTGTAAAAAAAAAATTATAAAAATATACAAATTCACATTTCCATATTTTCCATGTCTTCAGCAGAGAAAGATTTACTAACAACTTTTTTTTGGGCTCAATAACTTCTTTACAACTATTTCATTTTTATTTGTAGCGACTAATGTAGATTAATAATTAATTTTGAAAATTGTATTAAAATATCTTTGAAATGATTCAAAAGCACATATAAATTAAAGAAAAACTTTTAAACCTTCAGCTGTAAGTTTTTCAAAAAAATCATTATTATGAGATAATAAAATTGAGTAACATTTTTTAATTTCATCAAAAATTTGTTCAAATCGTTCTTTATTATCATCAAAACATTTTTTATCATTAATATAAGTCACAAAAGTAAATCTATTTTTACTTTTAAAATCTATAAACTTCTTTCCTTCCTTAACAATTATTGATAAAACAGCATGTGTATAAAATTTTAAAATATTTATGTAAGAAATCATTTTACTTAAATTCAAAAATACGAAATACCATAGATCCAAATTTTTTTGTACACGGTCATTAGATATGTTTTCATTTTTAGTTAAAAATTCTTGTGCTAATGTAGTAACAGTTATAGAATAAACATCATAAATGTAACTAAATGATTTTTTGTGTAATAGCGTTAAAACCACAAGAATTATCTGAATTAGTTACAGCTAATTTTGCACAGTTTAATATATAAAAAAGTTGTTTCCTTTATATTATTTTATTCATTGACAGGAACTAAGAAAATTAACTTTTTAATTATTATATATATAACAGCAAGAATTTGATATTTTAGTAAAATCAAGCTAAAATATACTTCTAAAATTTTTGCAATTTTTTTACAATATGAAACTATGAACTGATGGTATTCTTACTTTTTAGTCATGGACAATCAAGTAAATCTAAACATTTTGTTTCAAATCTTAAACATATTAATTCATTTTTATTAACGAAATCATATAACAATATTAATAACTAATACATTTATTATACTGAAAGAAATTACAAAATTTTTATTTTCAAAGAAATAAATAGTTTAATATTGTCATACCAGTATTATCATCATTTTATTACTTAGATTAGGAATATTATCAGAAATAAATTAAAAATTTTTTTTTCTATATTTTTTATTCTTAACAATATTGTGAATCCTTTATGTTTAATTTTTTTTTATAAGTAATCAAAAAATTTCATCATTGGAATTATGCACTCTGAAAGAAGTCTTTTCAAATACTTTCTTATTTTGTTTATCCACATAAAGAAAAATTGTTTTGATTTTCTTAGAATTCTTTGATGTTCCAAAAGGAAGACATTTTTTTGTTTACAAAAGTATTTTCTATCCTACTGATTGTATAATTTATACTATTCAATACTATACTAAGCAATTATGAAAATTCCAAAAATGTATCAAAACATTTTATTAAAACATTAATGTTAAATGTAGTTATATAATCATTTATTTTAACAAAAAAAAAGAATAATTTCATAATAAGTTTTTGTTAAATTCTTTTTCTTATTTGGTGCTTGAGTATTCCCTAAAGTACATTCATAAACATCTATCTTCATATTATGATTTTTCTTTCTACTCTGAATATCACGCTTTTTTATTCCAAATAATAAAGCTGAATTTTTTGACGCACTATAACTATTGTATAATAAAACTGGAAACGTCATAAATACTTTATATTTATTGTTAATAACATTTAATAATATATACTGGAATTTAATATTCAATCTATACTTCTTTTGAAGTATTTTATTATGTTTAGAAGAAGAACAGCAGTCAGTAAAAGTATTTAAACTATTTGAAATACAATCTAATAAGAATATAATAATTTTTTTGAGATCAAATATTTCTTTAACGTTCAAACTTTATTTTTCAAACATTTAACTTATTCCATGAGGATCAATATTTGCTTCTAAAAAAACAATGCCATATAATATAATTTAGAAGTATAACTTACCAGATATAAAATATAAATTTTCAAAAAAAGATTTATCAATTTGCATTTTCTAATTATTTACTAATCTTAAAAATTTTTAGATAAATGGAATTATATGAATTACAGGATTCAACATACTAACATTTTAATGCAAAAATTTTTAAAATCATATTTTAAAAAAGATGTACGTCTCATAAAATATTGTACATCTATATAATTGTAGCCTTCAAATAAAGGAGAAAAATCACTATCTTCTGTAGTAATGTATTCAAGTAGCCTTTCTAAATATTCAAAATGTGTAATTTTAAAAGTATGTGAAATTTATCTATTCATATATTTAATTAATTTTTTCTGATACTTTTCAAAACTTTTTAGGGCCACCTTTTAAATTTATATAAACTTTATGAAATAATAACTTCTATATTCTGGATTATAATTTGAGTAATTGGCTAAGTTTTTTTAAAATTTTAGATATTTCAGTAGAATACTTTTCTGGATCTCTACAAATTAATTCACATACATGAACAATATTTTCCAACATTGCTGCACAAAATGAGTTTTCATCAAATGATTTGGAAAAATGATTAAATCTGTTGTAGATAAAAAAAATTTTTAATTCTGTTTCTTCTTCAGAACATGAAATAGCAATAATAAACAATAATTTAAAATATATTATTAAAACTTTTGTTTCGAATTTGATACAATAATCAGTTGTTCTTTCAAAATAATAATCTATATAAACAGCAAAATCAAATGGGTATCTTTTAATTATCATGTAAATTTATTGAAAACATGCTAACTGACATTATTTTTTAAATACATGCTATCAATTAAAAAAGTCAAAATTTTTTATTTATTATAACTTAAACTTTTTAACAATTATATTAAGATGTATTTGTCTATTTCATTTACAATTGAAACATTTTTGTTAAAAAAATTCTTTACACTTTAATAATGTATATATAATGTTAAAAATTTCATCAAATGAGTTAGAATGTTGTCCAAGTTATATAAACATTTATTTAACAATTAATCTCTTTTTATCAAAAAAAGTATTGATGTATTCATAAATAATAGTAATTGATAAAATATAATTAAATTCAGTAAAACAATGCTTTCATGCTGACACTTTTTAAATCATATTCTTTATCACTATCACTTTCATGCTCATCATTATTATTAATCAATTCATTTTTAATAACAATACCAACAGATCCAAAATCCAAAGAAGTTATCTTATTATTACTTAAGTTATTTGAAATACTTAAAACAATATTAATTCCAATTCTTTCATAAATTATTATTAACATCATAATTTTATGTAACACATTACTTGCAATTCCATCATATTTAATTGATTACCCAAATTTGTTTTTAATTTAAATTTTGTTTCAGAGCTAATAAAAATAATAAAATTTGATTTTTATTATTATCAGTTGTTAGTGATAAAGTTATGTAACTTATAATTTCAACTACAGTGCTTGTTCATGTACTTCATCAACATCCTTAGATAAATCAAGATAAAATTCACAGGTTTTTTTACTACTATGCTATTAGAAAAACTCCTATAAAAAAATTTAAAAACTTTTTGAATTAACCTTGTTTTATAACTGTTTTATTAAAATCAAAACTTGTAGAAAAGTGTTAGAAAAGTTCTCATTAACTTTAATAGGTTTTGATATTACTTAAAGATCATTAAAAGAATCCAACTCATTTTTTTGTTTATCAATTAATGAAATAGTATTTTTACATAGCTATCTTTGTCTTCGATTGATTCATCAGGACAATTATCAAAAGGTGCATCTACAAAATATAAAAATTTTTTAAATATTTTTTGATGACTTACCTATTGTTACAGAAAAATTTTGTTATGCAAATATAAAAATATTTTTTTTCCAAAATTATTTCTATTAGTATCATTATCCTTTTTTGAATTAAAAAGAAATCCCATATTAAAGATTTTTTATGTGCTAAAAAAATATATATAATTACTATAATTTAAAAGATAAAATAAAACAAATTTTTAATAAAAAGACAAAAAAAAATACTACAATACCCAGAAAACAATTTAAAAAAAATAATATATGATGTATTATATAAAAATTGTGTGATAAAAAAAAATGATTCTTCTTCAAAGGTTGATAAACAAAATTTCAAAAACGCTTAAATTTAGAAAAAATTCAATAACATTTTTTATTTAGTTTAAATAAATTGATAATTATTGATTGCAGTACTTCCGGAAAAAACAATGAAAAAAGATTGAAAAAGACAGTAGATAAGAATGTAATAAAAAGAATAAATATAGGACTTCCAATAAAAAAAAAGTTAAGGCAGCAAAGTTAAATGTATTTTTAAAAAAAATATATTTGTTATAAATAATATAAACTTGGGTATTAAGATTATTCTAAATATAATTGAAAACAAAGCTTTATTTATTTCTAATGTGATCATGATTAAAAATAATAAGAATCTTTAAAGTCACATCAAGTCATAGTCAATAGAAAAGAATATTTTTTGAGAAAAATTATTTTTCATTTTAAAACCAAAATCATGAAAGTATTTCCCTGATTCTAATGCAGATTTATGCAAATAATTCATTTAACATAGTATAATTTTAATATAACAACATTTTCTTGAGATATGATAAGAAATAGAAAATTTAAGAAATTCTCAAGAACGTACTCATAACTCAGGTCAATGGAATTATAAAACAATCAAACTTGTTGCACTGGACTTAACAAAATTTCTAGATATAGTCTAAGTTGACAAGTTTTTCCAATCTTGAACCGTTCTCAATATATAACAAAGAACATTTTTTGGCGCCCGATCTTCAAACCATCATTTATATATCTTAATAAATAGTATAGATATAAAAATATTTTAAAGGTAGACCCTAATTAAAAATTAATTTTAAGTCATTCTAAAAAAATAGTATCTTCTTATCATCATTTTAAGTCAAGTTATGAACAATTTCAAACACGATGAAAAAATATTCATCTATGACTTTTTTTAGACCAGTAACGAAATTGTTTGGTATAACGTTAATATTATAAGTAGACACCGTTTGAATACTTAATTCACAGTAACAAACTTTATACTTTAAAATCATGAAAACTTATAGAAATTCAGTAGTTGATTAATGAAATTTATAAATAATTAGTAAAATGAATTGTCTAAATGTTAAAAATAAGTTTTATTTGATAATTCTATACAATAAAAATGGTTGTTTTCATTTAAATTTTACATCGGCGCTGGAGAATATTTTTCAATATCTGACTTTCTTGTTGTATTCCAAAATTATAAATTTACTTTAACTGTTTTAAAGTAGATTTGTATTAAAAATTTATTGAGTTCAATTACAATTTTGTAAGATTTCTTATTCTTGAAGTATCATAAGAAATATAATCTTAAAAATTAATTAACAGTATACTCACAACTCAAGTTAATGAGTTAATATATAAATGAATTATGCTGCGCTAAACTTTTATTGAGTTTTTAGATGTAGTCTTTGTTGAAACTTTTTTCTAATATTAAACCATTCTTGGGATATGATAACAATAAATTTTGTGTGTATCTCTTGTATTTCATTATTTTATATATGTTAATAAGTAGTAAAGATATAAAAATGTTTTGAAGAGAGACCTTAATTGAAAACCAATTAGAAGTTTTTTTAAATAAAAAGCATTTTCTTATCACTATTTTTAGTTGACTTATGATCAAATTCTGAGATAACAAAAAAATATTCAGCATCTATGATTTTTTTTGTTTTAGCAACGGAAATAGTTGGTATAATGTTATTACTGAAAGTAGTTATTTTTTAATAGTTAATTTCATAAACAAATGTTCTTACCTTAGATTCAAAAATTAATTGGAAAATTTGTATATATAATAAAATTGACTGTATAAATGATAAAAATAAGTTTTATTTTGTATCTTTATACAATAAAAAAGATTGTGTTCAATTAAAGTTTACGTCAGTGATGAAGAATATTATCCATGTAATCTGACTTTCTTGTTGTAACCAAAAAATGAAATAGTTAATTTTTTCTAAAACAAATTTTTGTAAGAAATTAATTGAGTCTACTATAACTTTCATTAAATGTCTTATTCTTGAGATACAATAAAAAAAACTTAATATCATAAGATTTCAAAAATATATTCATAACTTATATTAATAAACTTCTAGAAACATGATTCTTGTTGCGTTGGACTTCTATAAAGTTTTTAGATATAGTATATGTTAAAAAACTTTCTCTATCTTGAACTGTTTTTAAGATATAATAACAACATTTTTTCACACTTATCTTCAAATCATCATTTTCTATAACTCAAGAATAGTTGAAGATATAATAAAATTGTAAATAAAAATCTTAGTTGAAAACTGATTCTAAGTTTTTTTAAAAACTATATCATTTAAATATTCTTTTTGACCAAGTTATTATAAATTTCAAATATGATGAAAAAATATTTACCATATATAACTTTTTTGGACCAGTAAAGAAATTGTTTGGTATAATGTTAATACTAAAGATAAGCACTGTTTGAATAGTTAATTCACAGAGATTCAAAATTAATTAATGAAGTTTACAAATAATTAATAAAATAAATTATATAAATAATAAAATAAACTTTTATTGATATCTTAAAATAATAAAAAAGTTATGTTCAATGAAAGTTTATGTCGGTTATGAAGAATGTCTTTCAATAACCTGGCTTTTATGTTATATTCAAAATTTATGAAATTACTGTACTTATTCTATAGAAAATTTTTTTAAGGAATTCATTGAGTTTAATATCATTTTTATTAATTTTTAAATTCTTAAGATATATCAAGAAACATAATAAAAAAAAGATTTCAAGAAACTATTCAGAACTTCAGTCATTAAGTTCATAGAAACTTGAATTATGCTGCGGTGGACTTTGATTGAGTTTGTAGATATAGTCTGTGTTAGAAATTGTCTTTAATCTTAAACTATTTTTGAGATATGACAATGATGAATTCTGTACGCATCACTAATATATCATCATTTTCTAAAACTCAAGAATGGTTAAAGATATAAAATAATTTTAAAAGGCAGACCCTAGTTGAAAACTGCTTTAAAGTCGTTAAAAAAAATTTCATTTTTATATCAGTATTTTTAATCAAGTTATTATCATTTGTAAATAGGATGAAAAAATATACCGCATTTATTATTTATTTGTATTAGGAAACAAAATTGTTTGATATAATATTAATATTAAAGATAAATACTATTTAAATAATTAATTTACACCAACAAACTTCCTATTTTAAACTCTTAAAAAACTAAAAAGATTCAAAAATTATTTGATAAACGATAAAACTACGTCTTATTTGGAATTTAAATCAATAAAAATGGGTAAATTCAATTAAAGTTTATGTCATTGATAGAAAATATTTTTCAAGTAAGCCCAATTTCTTTGTATAATTAAAAGTAATAAAATTATTTCATCTCTAATAAAACAGATTTTTGTAAGAAATATATTGAGTTTAATATCATTTTTATAATACATCTTGTTTTTAAGATATGATTAAAAATTTATTTTAAGAAAGTATTGATAAATCAAGAAAATAAAGTTGTATAAGAGTGAATTTTGTTGCGCTAAATTTTTATCGAGTTCTAAGATATAGTCTATTTTACAATTTTCCTTTTATCTTGAACTGTTCTTGACATATGATAACAATGAATTTTGTGTGCATCACTAATATGTGATCGATTTTTATATCTCAAGAATATTTAAAAATAAAAAAATATTTTGAAGGTAGGTCTTAAATGTAAACCAATTTAAAGTCATTAAAAAAAAACAGCATCTACTTATTATTTTTTTTAAGTAAAGGTATTATCAATTTCAAATACGATGAAAAAAATATTTCGCATCTATAACTTTTTTAGATCAGTAACGAAATTATTTAGTATAATGTTAAAATTAAAAGTAAACACTATTCGAAAAGTTAATTCAAAATAACAAACTTCTCGCTTTAGATCTTCAAAAACTTATGGAGAATCAGAAGTTATTTGATAAATTCATATAATTAATAATAAAATTAATTGCATAAATAATAAAAAAATAGTTTTATCTGTTCTGAAACAAATTTTTGTAAAAAATTCATTGAATTTATTTATATCTTTATTAAATATCTTATTCTTGAAATATGATAAAAAATGTGATTATAAAAATATTTTAAGTATGTACTCATAATTTAAGTAAATGACGTCATATAAGAATGAATGTTAATACATTGGACTTCTATTAGGTTTTTCGATGTAATCTACGTTAACCAATTTTCCAATATTGTACATTTTTCAAGATATAATAATAACATTTTTTAACGCCTGATCTTAAAATCATTGTTTCTATATCTTAAGAATAATTGAAAACATAAAAATATTTTAAAGATAGACCCTAGTTGAAAAATAATTTGACGTCATTTTAAAAAAACAGCATTTTCTTATAATTATTTAATATCGAGTTAATCAATTCCAAATACAATCAAAAAATATTTGGCATTTAAGACTTTTTTTAATCTTAATACTAAAAGAAACACTGTTTGAATAATTAATTCACACCACTAACTTCATTCGTTAAAATCTTGAAAATACATAGTGATTCAGAAATTGATTAATGAAATTTATAAATAATTAATAAGGTTAATTGTCTAAATGATAAAAATGAGCTTTGTTTCGTATTTTTATACAATAAAAAAGATTGTGTTCAATTAAAATTTATGCCAGTTATGAAATATATTTTTCAATTACCTGACTTCTTTATTGTATTCCAAAATTATCAAATTATCTTAGCCTTTCTAGAGTAGATATTTATAAGAAATTCATTGACTCTAATATCATTTTTGTTAAATTTCAATTTCTTGAGATATCAAAAGAAATATAATTTAAAAAAATTCTTAATAATATACCTATAACTCAAGTCAATAAGCTGATATAAAGATGAATTATGCTGCATTAGACTTCTATTAAATTTTAAGATGTAGTTTGTGTTGGAACTGTTTTTGAATATTGTACCATTCTTGAGATATGATAACGTTGAATTTTGTGCCCATCACTTATATATCATCATTTTTTATATCTTAATAAATAGTAAAAATATAAAAATATTTTAAAGGTAGACTCTATAATAAAACTAATCTGAAGTCGTTTTTAAAAAAATTACATCTTTTTATTTATATTTTAACCAAAGTTATGAACAATTTTAGATGTGATAAAAAAAAAATATTCGGCATCTATAACTTTTTTGTACAAGTAAAGAAATAATTTGGTATAATGTCAATGCTAAGAATAATTATTTTAAATTGTTACTTTAATTAAAATTATTTAATCAAATTAATAAATTATGAATGATAATGTTTGCATAGATAATAAAAATAAGTTTTATTTGATATTGCTATACATTATTCTCATATTAAACATATTAAAATATTATTTTTTTAGTTAAATTTAACCAAAATTATATTTATCTGACAACTACTGCAAAATGATTAATTTCTAATATATTCATAAATGGGTAAAAACAAAAAGTGAAAAAGATATATTCAATCAGAGATTGTGTTTGTGATGAAGGAATATTTTTGGAGAAATCTTGATATCCTTGTTGTATTCAAAAAATATAAAGTTAATTTTGCCTGTTCTAAAGTAGATTTCTGTAAGAAATTCACTAAATTTAATTTAGTTTTTATAAAACATCTAAATCATAAGATAGGATAATAAATGTATTTAAAAAAATGTTTCAAGAAAATACTTGTATCTCAAGTCAATGAACTTCTAGAAAAATAAATCTTGTTGCGCTAGCCTTATAAAATGTTGTTAGATGTAGTCCATGTTGAAAAATTTTTCCAATCTTTAATTGTTCTTAAGATATAAAAAATGATGATTCTTCATGTTTCAAACTTGTCACTCTTTCTTATATCTCGAAAATCATTGAAGATATACAAATATTTTGAAGACAGACTCTATGTAAAAAGTAATTTGAAGTCGTTTTAAAAAAACTGTATATAATTATCACTATTTTCATCTGGATTGTGATTAATTTCCAATATGATAAAAAAAAAAAATTCAGCATTTTGACTTTTTTTGGTCCATCAACGGAATTGTTTTGTATAGTGTTTATACTAAGAGTAATAATTATAACAAAAAAAAATATGATAAAAATTTCTTATATAAAAATTGATTAAAACAATAATTATTAAAATTTTTAAAATATAATTTAGAGTATTTAAAGTGTTTATTAATTTTACACTTGTTAAAAAATTTCTATCATGTTGTCAAACATTTATTTTTATAGTTTTATATTTCAGAATTAACTTAAATTTAAAAATAAAAACCATTTATTAATTAACACATAATAAAACAATGAAATTTTATTTAAAAAAATAAAAATTTTAGTAAAAATTATTTACATTTAATAAAAAATATTGTAAAAAAAAAATTATAAAAAATATAAAAATTCACATTTCCATATTTTCCATGTCTTCAGCATTGAAAGATCTACTAACAGCCTTTTTTTTTGAGCTCAACAACTTTATTACAACTATTGTCTTTTTTTTTGTTACACCAGCAACTGTTAAAGAATCATAATTAATTTTGAAGATTGTATTAATATATTTTTAAAATAATTAAAAATTGCATATAAATTAAAGAAAAACTTTTAAAGCTCTATCTGTAAATTTTTAAGAAAAAATTATTATTAAGTAATAATAAAATTGAGTAACATTTTTTAATTTCGTCAAAAATTTGTTCAAATCGTTCTTTATTTTCATCAAAATATTTATTATCATTAATATAAGTCACAAAAGTAAATCTTTTTGAACTTATAAAATCTATAAACTTTTTTCCTTCCTTAACAACTATTGATAAAACAGTTTTTGTACAAAATTTTGAAATACTTATATAAGAAATCATTTTACTTAAACTTTAGCAACTACTAAATACCATAGATCCAAATTTTTTTGTGCACGATTATCAGATGTGTTTCCATTTTTAGTTAAAAATTCTTGTGCTAATGTAGTAACAGTTATAGAAAAAAACATCATAAATGTAGCTAAATAATTTGTTGTGTAATAGCGTTAAAACCACAAAAATCATTTGAAATAGTTACAACTAACCTTGCATAGTTTTATTTATAAGAAAAAGTAATTTCCTTTATATTATTTTGTTTATTGACAGGAACTAAGAAAATTAACTTCTTAGTTATTATATATATAACAGCAAGAATTTGATATTTTAGTGAGATCAAGCTAAAATATTCTTTTAAAATTTTCGTAATGTTTTTACAATATGAAACTAATGAACTGATGGCATTCTTACTTTTTAGTCATGGACAATGAAGTAAATCCAAACATTTTATTGCATGTATAAAATACATTAATTCATTTTTATTAACAAAATCGTTAAACATATTAATTACTAATACACACATTATACTGGAAGAAATTATAAAACTTTTATTATCAAAGAAATAGTTTAATATTGTCATACCAGTATCATCATCATTTTATTAGTTAGACAAGGAATATTATCAGTAATAAATTAAAAAATTTTCTTTTCTATATTTTTTATTCTTAACAATATTGTGAATCCTTTATGTTTAAATTTTTTTTATAAGTAATCAAGAAATTTCATCATTGGAATTATGCACTCTGAAAGAAGTCTTTTCAAATACTTTCTTATTTTGTTTATCCACATAAAGAAAAATTGTTTTGATTTTCTTAGAATTCTTTGATGTTCCAAAAGGAAGACATTTTTTTGTTTACAAAAGTATTTTCTATCCTACTGATTGTATAATTTATACTATTCAATACTATACTAAGCAAATATGGAGATTATAAAAATGTATCAGAGCATTTTATTAAAACATTAATATTGAATGTAGTTATATAATTATTTTATTTTAACAAAAAGAATAATTTTACAATAAAGTTTTGTTAAATTCTTTTTTTTATTTGTTACTTGAGTATTTCTTAAAGTACATTCATAAACATCTATCTTCATATTATGATTTTTCTTTTTACTCTGAATATCACGCTTTTTCATTCCAAAATAGTACAGTTGAATTTTTTTAAGCACTATAACTATTTTATAATAAATATGAAAACATCATAAATATTTTATATTTACTGTTAATAACATTTGATAATATATACTGAAATTTAACAATCAATCTATACTTCTTTTGAACTATTTCATTATATTTAGAAGAAAAACGGTAGTCAATAAAAGTATTTAAAAGGTTAGAAATACAATCTAATAAGAATATAATAGTTTTTCTAAGATCAAATATTTCTTTATTGTTCAAATTTTCTCTTTCAAATATTACACTTATCTCATGAAGATCAATATTTGCTTTTAAAAAAACAATGTCATATAATACAATTTAGAAACATAAATTACCAGATATAGAATATAAATTTTCAAGAGAAGATTTATCAATTTGCATTTTATAATTATTTAGTAATCTTAAAAATTTTTAGATAAATTGAATTATAGGAGTTACAGAATTCAACATACTAACATTTTAATTGCAAAAATTTTTTAAATTACGTTTTAAAAAAGATGTATGTCTCATAAAATATTGTGCATTTACATAATTGTAGCCTTCAAATAATGGAGAAAGATCACTATCTTCTGTAGTAATGTATTCAAGTAACCTTTCTGAATATTCAAAATATGTATCTTTAAAGGTATGTAAAATTTATTTATTCATTAATTTAATTAATTCTTTCTGGTTCTTTTCAGAACTTCTTATGGCCATCTTTTAAATTTATACTAAACTCTAAGAAATAATAAGTTATATATTCTGGTTTATAATTTGAGTAATTGTCTAATTTTTCCAAAATTTTAGATATCTCAGTAGAATACTTTTCTGGATTTATACAAATTAATTCACATACATAAACTATATTTGCCAACATTGCTACACAAAATAAGTTTTCACCAAATGATTCAAAAAAATAACTAAATCAGTCGTAAATAGAAAATTTTTTGATTCTGTTTCTTCGTCAGAACATGAAATAGAAAGAGATGATAATATTTCAAAATATATTTTTCTAAGTCTTAGTTCAAATTTAATACAATAATCAGTTATTCTATCAAAGTAATAGTCTATATAAAAACAAAATCAAATGGGTAATTTATAATTATCATGTAAATTATATTGAAAACACGATAACTGACATTATTTTTTTAATACATACTATCAATTAATGAAGCCACATTTTTTTCTTTATTATAACATAAATTTTTAAACATTTTCAAAAACATGTATTTACCTATTTCACTTACAATTGAAACATTTTTGTTAAAAAAAATTCTTTACACTTTAATAATGTATCTATAATGTTAAAAATCTCATCAAATAAATTAGAATGTTGTTCAAATTATATAAACATTTATTTAACAATTAATCTCTTTTTATCACAAAAGTATTAATATATTTAGAAATGGTAGTAATTGATATAATATAATTAAACTCAATAAAACAATGCTTTTATGCTGACACTTTAAAATAATCTTCTTTATTACTATTGCTATAACTTCCATGCTCATCATTATTATTCATCGATTAATATTATAATAACATTACTAACAGATCCAAAATCCAAAGAGGTTATCTTATTATTACTTGAGTTATTTGAAACGCTTAAAACAATATTAATTCCAATTCTTTCATAAATAGTTACTAACATCATAATTTTATGTAACACATTACTTGCAATTCTATCATATTCAGTTGATGACTTGAATTTGTTTAAATTTAAATTTTGTCTTAGAGCCAACAAAAATGATAAAATTTTGATTTTTATTTTTATCAGTTGTTAGTGATAAAGATTTGTAACTTATAATTAAACTTGCAGTGTTAAAGTTAAATAAATTGATGTTCTTAATAAGAGCAAAACTTTTATTTTTTATAACTGTTGAATCTGCCTAAAAATTTTTTGTGAATTCCAGTAGTGCTAATCAAAAACTATTTAACTCTTCTGAATCATTTCTTCTTAACCATTTCATAAAATTTTAGTATAGTCAATTTTCTAACACACAATTATGAACATATTCATATAAAAAAGCCATGAGTTCATATCTATAAAAAAATTCCAAATGTTTCATACTTAAGATTATAAATAATAGGGTAAATCTGTTTTTGTTCATATACTTCATCGATATCCTTAAGTAAATCAAGATAAATTTTACAGGTCTTTTTTAATACCATAACATTAGAAATCAAAACTTGTAGAAAACTGTTAGAGAAGTTCTCATTAACTTTAATAAGTTTTGATATTATTCTAAGAACATTAAGAAAATCTAACCCGATTGTTAGTCTAACAATTAACGGAGTAGTATTTTTACATAGCTATCTTTGTCTTCGATTGATTCATCAGGACAATTATCAAAAGGTGCATCTACAAAATATAAAAATTTTTAAAATATTTTTCGATGACTTACCTATTGTTACAGAAAAATTTTGTTATGCAAATATAAAAATATTTTTTTCAAAATTATTTCTATTAGTATCATTATCCTCTTTTGAATTAGAAAGAAATCCCATATTAAAGATTTTTTATGTGCTAAAAAAAATATATAATTACTATAATTTAAAAGATAAAATAAAACAAATTTTTAATAAAAAGATAAAAAAAATACTACAATACCCAGAAAACAATTTAAAAAAATAATATATGATGTATTATATAAAAATTGTGTGATAAAAAAAATGATTATTCTTCAAAGAATGATAAACAAAATTCTAAAAACGTCTAAATTTAAAAAAGATTCAATGATATTTTCTATCCAATTCAAATAAATTAATAATTATTGATCCCAGTACTTAAATCAAAATCAAACTTAAATTATTTCTAATGTGACCATGATTAAAAATAAAAAGAACCTTTGAAGTGACGTTAAGTCATAGTCAATAGAGAAGAATATTCTTTGAAAAAAATTATTTTTCATTTTATAACCAAAATCATGAAATTATTTCCCTGATTCTAATTTAGATTTTTACAATTAATTCATTAAACATAATATAATTTTAATATAACAACTCTTTCTTGAGATATGATAAGAAATATAAATTAAAGAAATTCTCAAGGACATACTCTTAACTCACGTCAATGAAATTATAGAAGAATAGAACTTGTTGCGCTGAACCTTTACAAAGTTTCTAGATATAGTCTAAGTTGACAAGTTTTTCTAATCTTGAACCGTTCTCAAGATATAACAAAGAACATTTTTTGGCGCCCGATCTTCAAACCAGCATTTATATATCTTAATAAATAGTATAGATATAAAAATATTTTAAAGGTAGACTCTAATTAAAAATCAATTTAAAATCATTCTAAAAAATAGTATCTTCTTATCATTATTTTAAGTCAAGTTATGAACAATTTCAAACACGATGAAAAAATATTCATCATCTATGACTTTTTTGGACCAGTAACGAAATTGTTTGGTATAACGTTAATATTATAAGTAGACACCGTTTGAATACTTAATTCATAGTAACAAACTTCATACTTTAAAATCTTGAAAATTTATAAGGATTCAGTAGATGATTAATGAAATTTATAAATAATTAGTAAAATGATTTGTCTAAATGATAAAAATAAGTTTTATTTGATAATTCTATACAATAAAAATGGTTGTGTTCATTTAAATTTTACATTGGCGCTGGGGAATATTTTTCAATATTTGACTTTTTTGTTGTATTCCAAAATTATGAAATTATTTTAACTGTTATAAAGTAGGTTTTTGTTAAAAATTTACTAAGTCCAATATCAGTTTTGTAAAAATTCTTATTCTTGAGATATCATAAGAAATATTATCTTAAAAATTTATTAACAATATACTTACAACTCAAGTCAATAAGCTAACATAAAAATAAATTATGCTGCGCTTAACCTGTATTGAATTTTTAGATGTACTCTGTGTTGAAACTTTTTCTAATATTGAACCATTCTTGAGATATGATAACAACAATTTTTGTGTCCATTTCTTGTATGTCATCTTTTAATTATCTTAATAAGTAATGGAGATATAAAAATATTTTGAATGTAGACCTTAATCGAAAATTGATTTAAAGTTCTTCAAAAAAATAACATCTTCTTATCACTATTTCTAATCAAGTTATGATCAATTTCAAATATGATGAAAAAAATATTTGGCATCTATGACTTTTTTGTACCAGTAACGAAATTATTTGGTATGATGCCAATACCAAAATCACTATTTTTAAGAAGTTAATTTCAGGAACAAACTTTTCATTTTTAAATCTTGAAGAACAATGGAGATTAAGGAAATCGATAAAACAAAGCTATGATTTAATAACCAAGTTATTTGTTTAAGTGATAAAAGTAGGTTTTATTTAATATCTTTCTACAACAAAATTGTTGTGTTCAATAAAAATTTACGTTGGTGATAAATAATATCTTTCAATAAACTTGATTTCCTTGTTGTTTTCGAAAATTATAAAAGTATTTTAACTGTTCTGGAAAAGATTTTTGTAAAGAATTTGTTAAACTCAACTTATTTTCATAAAATTTCTAATTCTTGAGATATGATAGAAAATTTATTTCTAAAAATTTCTTAAGAATACACTTACAACTCAAGTCAACAAGCATCTTAGAAAGATAAATCGTGTTTTCCTAAATTTCTACAAAGTTTCTATAATCTCGAACCGTTCTTAAGATATAAGAAATGATGATTCTTCATGTTTTAAAAACTGTCATTGTTTTTTATATCTCGAAAATAATTAAGAATACGAAAATGTTTTGAAGGTAGACTCTGTGCGGAAACTGACTTGAAATAATTTTAAAATAACAGTATTTTTTATTTCTATTTCACCAAAGTTATAGCCAATTTGAATATAAAAAAAAATAGTCTGTATGTTTGAATTTTTCGGTGTTACAATGAAATCTGTTATATAATACCAATATTGACAGGAATTATTTTTCATTGAAAATTAATATGTATTGAGAAAAACTTTATATTAGATTCTTCAAAAGTTTTGGAAATTCAGATATTATTTCAAAATATTTTATTTTACAATCTCACTACTGATATACATAACAAAAAAATGCATTTCTTTTTGTACAATAATCTTACCTTCAACTTCAATTATTTTGTTCATTATTTATAATGCTACATTATATTAATTTTAACATGGTAACAATAATTAAACTTTTTTACTTTTTAATTAATTCAAAAGCTGTGTTTATTAATAGTCTAATAACAATACTTTTTGTAAAATATCTTTTCTAAATAAAACAATGTATTTCAAATTTTTATGTTTTTTTTTTGATGTTATCTTAGTATTTTTTATCGTTTATTAAATTTTGTTGATTTTAATATATTTTTATAGTATTAATAAAATTTATTGTAAAATTTTAGTATTCAATAATATGGAAGACGTTAAATGTTTTATTAATTAATTAATGAGGTATTAAAAATAGAAAATCAAATTGTAACAGAAAAAAAATATACAGTGTTACCGAAAAATCGTTCTCTACTTTTTAAAACTTTAATAACATTTTTTTACTTAATTTTTTTTATGATTTTTTTATCTTATTGAGAATTGTTTTAAGTATAATATATTGTAAAATCGTTCTTAAGTAACAACTTTAAATTCAACTAAAGATATAAATATATTATAGTATTTATATTAATTTTTATACTATAAAAACGTCTATTTTTAAAATTATGTTATATTAAGTGTAGATCATAATATAATTCAGATGTTTTACACGTAGTTTAAAACACTTTTTATTACTTTTTTTAAAGTATTTTGTTTTATGCATGAAATTTTTTTTAACATTATCTAAAGTTTTTGACTAATTTAAAATAACGCAATTTTTTAAATAATTTTAAAAAAGAAATTGTGTACAGATAAATTTGGTAATTGCAATGATCAGTTAATATCTTTATTTTTAGATATTAGTTTGTTAACAAAAATTGATATTAAAAAATTAACTGTTTTTTTTAGCTAAATTTTAAACTATTTACTGTAACAATTTTTTCATTTTCATCTTCAAAAAATGGTAATCAATAATTCTTTTTGATGTAATGCTATACCTTACAGTTACTTAATTAATTTATGAATATTGAAACCAATATTAGGAGAAGGAATGTAAAAATAGCAATTTTAAAACTAATTAATTTCAACATCTTCAAAATAAAATATTAACTTAAAAATTTCTTTAAATACAGATATTTTGTATAAAAAAATATTTTTAATCAGTGGATAATAAAAATTATAAACATTTAACACATACATTGAAAAAAATTAAAAAGATTTTAAATGTTTTATTTTTCTCCAATTTTTAATATTAAAAAAGATCTTTTAATAATATTTATATAATTTCTTAGATAATACTCTAACATTTGAAAAAAAATTCAAAAAAAATATAAAGTAAAACAAAAGTTATAAGAATTTTAAAAAATTAGAAGTTACTTATTAAACATCCTGTATATTAATAAAAAAAAATTAGAAACATTTAAAATATTTTATTTTTTTATTGTTATCAGTTATTTGTATTTAAAACAATTTTTTAATATTGTTTTTTTAATTCTTTTGATAATTTTCTATTAGTTGACTGTTTAAAGATAAAAAAAATACGATGTTAAAAAAATTTAATTTTTATATATAATACTAATGATTCCCAAGTATGTTCTTCAAAATTATTTTTTCTTATACAAATATTTATAAAATAATTCAATAAAATTATTGCCATATTATTAATGTTTTTAAATTTAAATATTTTGCAATTATAATATTTATGGTATTTGAACATATCTAATAATAATTTATTATTATTAAATAACAGAATTTTTAATTATTAAATAAAAAGTTTAGTTGTAACAAAAGAAATAAAATTAAAAAAAAGTTCTAATCATTAAAACACATTATTTTATTGATGTTTACAATTTATTTATTTTCATTATTAAACAATATCTTCATATTTTTATGAAATAATTTATTTTTTTTAAAACTATTAAAATTACATTAAAATAAAAAATATCTTATTTTTACAATACATTCCATTTATTATTCATGAAAATTAATCATTTTGCTTAGAAAAAAAAGGAAATTTTAAGTATTTAATAATGAAAAATTTTTATCTTAAACACTATTCAAACTATGATCGGATTAACATTTATTCTTTCAATTATTTTAACTACACTTGTTTCTTTATCTTTTTCATGTGGATCATTTAATTGTCGTCCTTACGGTAACAAAGCAAAAATTACTTATGAAGTTGAACCATCTCTATATTTAACATACAATCCTACATATACCCGTGTAAATGGACAACATTCATCATCATCTTCCTTAGCTAATAGTCTAAATCAATTAGCTACTAATGAAATTTATGAATTAGTATCTTCAGAAAATGCAGCTTATGTTTCATATTTTACACCAAATGTTAAAATAGAACAATTTTATTTACTTTCTGTAGAAATAATTCCATCTAAATGTAAAAATGTAAATGGTACAGAATTAGTTGCTTATAGAGATACATATTTTGTTCAAAATGGTTTAGTTATGCAAAGAAATGAAGACACAAATTGTATTAACGGTACTTTAGAATATAGTAGATCAAGTCCTGCAAAGACAAAGCTTGTTTATACAATTGATATCAAAATTCCTACAGGTCAAAAATTATGTTATGATCATTGGACAAAAATGAGTGAAGCTATAAAAGATAAAATAACTATAGACACAAATTCTAATTTTTTGAATACTGGAACAATAGAACGTGCTTAAAAAAATATTATTTGTTTAAATATATATTTTTTTATTATATTCAAAAAAATTATTCGTTTTTTATTAACATTGTAATATTTTTTTAAATATTAATTTTTTTGTTTTACAAATATAAAATTTTTATTTTTATAACATGAAAGATAAAAATATATCAGTTGTAGACAATGTATTATATTTAAAAGTTTTATAAATTAAAAAAATTACAATTACTTTTATTTAAAATTTCTTTCATAATTTCAAAATTAAAAAAAAAAACTTGTCTAAACATTAATAGATGAGATTTTTTTATTAAATAACAACAAAAAATAATTTTCTATCATAATTCATATAATATTTATAATAAATTTATTGAATTTAATTAAAAAATCGAAATTTTTAAAAATATGAATTATTAATAATCGAATTATTTTTTTATATTGTATAATTATAAGTTAATAATCCATAGTTTTTTTTAATTTAAAATATTTAATTGATGCATAATTAACTTATGTTTTTTAAATATTTTTTATTATCAAAACAAAACTTTAAAATAAATACATTTCAAACATATCCTATAAATTATTTTGAAGCATATTAATTGTCTACTTTTATAAGTATCTTTTATTTAAATAGCACCAATCAATTCCATAAGCAAATAAATGCCGTTTTTTGATGCTTATTAGGATTTGACATTGGTTAAAAACTGATAAAAATTGTTGTAGACTTTACCAGTCTTCTAGGTTTGAAACAAGCAAACTACTTTCAAAAATTACTTTTGTAGATTGTTATTTCATTAAAAAGTTCGTTGAGATTACAAAGTAATTGTGCCACTTTGGATCATTTTGAAAATAGCAGATAATAAAATAACAAATATAAATTTTATTCTCACTGTAAATTTATTTTATCCAATTTTTACAAATATTTTGATTTTTAAAAACTTATTATTTTACATCATTAAGTTAAACAATAAAATGTATATAATGATTATGTTTGATTATTTATATAAACATAATGATAGCAATATTATATAGGCGTTATAATTTATAAAAATATTATTCGATGAAACTATAAGTAATTAAAAAATATTTTTTTTTCTTTTAATTATGTTTAATTATAGGATTTTTTTTTTACATGACTGCATCTAAAAAAATTTTAAAAAGAATATTTTATTTTAAAAATTATTATTTTTATATTTTTTTTCTTATTTCTTAAATTTAATACCTATAAATTAAGTAAGTAATAGTATGGTGTAATAGTACATTAAAAAAATTATTGGTTTATATTTTTTTGAAGATAAGTTTGCTAAAACAGTTCTTATAAATAATTTAACATAATAGCTAAAGAAACAATTAATTTATTAAAATTAATTTTTAGTAATAAACTAATATTTAAAGATTGCGTATGAAAAAACTAAAAAAAGTTGTGAATTACGTGGAAAACATCTAAATGATCTTATTTTTATAACATAATATATTATATTTAAAAAGAATTTTCTAATTAATATATATAAAATTATTTAAAAAATACAAGGTAGAAAAAAAATTATTAAAGTTAAAAATTTGATTGCTTGTTTTTATACACATTTTATATGTTGGTATATTTTTATTTTCTCTTTCAATTTTAAGTTTTAACATATTTAAAAAAAAATAAAAAATAATATTTTAAAGGTGAATTAACTTTTTTTATTGGTGATTTTTTTCATCTTTCTAGTTCTAATACAATTATACTTTTTATCTTACAATTTTCTTCATTTGTATTGACGTCTGCCAAAATACTATAAATATCATTCTTTTGTAAACTTTTTGATTTATTGCTTATAAAAATATTGTTTTTATTTTATATGTAATTGAATTAACAATGAAATTAAGTACAGAAAAACAACTTTATAATAATATTTCAATTAATCTTGTAAAATATGAAATAGCTTTCTTCCATAAAAGGTGTAATTGTATATAACTTTTCAATAACACATATCTCATATCTTTTGTGAAAAATCGATACTCTATCACGTTTAATTTAAACAACTATTCGCCTATTTCATAAATATTTTCCAAAATCAAAATGAAAGACGTAACCCATATTTTGCAGTCATAACGTTATTATTGTGACAATCATCAATTTCAAGTATATATGTTGTAAAATATCACCCTACACAACTTTTTCTAGAATTTTCTAATGTAATTTTAATAAATAACAAATATCCAAAAATATTGTTTTGTAACTAATTAATAAGTCTTTTATTTTCAAATATACCTGATGTTCAAGAAGTACTTCAATTTGAAATAATGAATGATAATTAGATACCATTTCAATATAATCTTTATTTATATCATATGGTAAAATTTCATAAAGTATCGTTCTTAAATCTAATCCATTCACAAGCCAAATATGATTTATAAAAAGTATACATTGAAGAACAAGCGCGTTTTGCTGGATGACTTCTTAAAATAATTATCTAAAATATTCATATCCTGATTTGATATCATTTATATATTCATTTAAACCTTCATTCATTTTTTGTTGTTCTAATACATATTGCAAAATTTGTAATACCTATATATTTTGTCACATTATAAATTATTGTTTCTAATATTAATTTAAATTTAAAGACTTCACAATGGCACAATGTACAAATAATAGTTCAATATATTTCATACACTAATTTTTTAATTTCCATACATTTATCAATTTAAAATTGAGTTAATTTACAATCATTATATGATTCATAATGTACACATTGTATTAACAATAGTATCATTCTAGAAATAATTTCACTAGATGTTTTTCTAAGTACATTAATAGCAAATTTTTTTACTTCATTATTTGGATAGTATTGACATTAATAATTTTAAAGCAATTGATGGTAATATAAGTTTCCATAATTGTAATAAAAATAAACTTTGTGACATATGTGCAGCATCCTAACCAACATTTGATCTTAATGCATATGATGATGCTCTTAGTTTTCCCATTTAACGTCTTTTACACCGAATCATTTTTTTCCTATTCCTTGATAATTCATGTAAATGTTAATACATTAAAATGATTTTTGTTAATATTTCTTTATTGCCGGATGATAGTATATAAAGATTTTTTGAAATAATATTATAATCAAATGTCTGCTTTTTCATATAAACTATTGCTTCAGATTCAGGTATAAGATAATTACGGAATCCCTATGGTTATGTAATACCTTGTCTTGATGAGAATTGTCCAAAAAAGTTAAAAAATACAGCATCTTGTTTAAAATAATTTATTTTATCAAAAATAACATAAACGCACGTTCTTAGGTGGTTATCATCCATAGATTTATAGTCATTTCCAAATTAAGAATCAGCAATATTTCCATTGTAAACACTTAATAACCTTACTGATATTAATGAATTACTTGATTTATCAAAACTCTAATCATTCAATTTTCCAACACCAAAAAGTACAAAAAGAAGTAATGAATCTCCTAATATACATGAAATATTTAGATTAAATTCTACTTATATTACTTACATCAACAAAAGGCGAAAATTGAAATGTTGCTAATTGTTTTCCTCCACTAATCTATTTTTCTACATGATTAGTACCATGTACAACTATTGGTCAAGAATCTATAATACAAAATATGTAGAACCGGAAATTAATAGAAAGTAATTGAAGTATATAAACACGAATTACAGAAAAAAAACTTGAAATATACAAAAAACAATCAAAAGATTAAAATATAAGTAACAAAAAAACTTTAAATCAACAAAATATAATAAAAGATCAAAATACAAACCATAGAAAAAATTGAATTTTTTGAAAAATTACCAAAGATCCAGACCACTAAATACAAGAAAAACCCAAAGAAACCAAAAATAAAAAAACAAAGAAGTAAAACAAAAAAGAATAAATAAGACACAATAGCATGAAATATAAATTAAAATGAAAAATTAAAAGTAAAATCCGATCCTTGCATACAGTGCTTTATTGAATCCTCTCTTTTTTTATCCTATGAAATTCCATGAAGTATTTAAAGTTTTAACATGCATAAAACACTTTACACAAACGTACTGAAACTATGATGACCAATCTCAGGAATCACCATTCTACTTTATACAACTTCTTTTTTCAAGTTGAAATTGTTTGTTATATCATTCTCTAAAGTATACAACAAATATATATTTCTTAAATATTTCAGATTATACTTACATATTTTAGAATCCTATTATATTTCTAATTCTCATCTAAACCGGCTTCAATACTGTACACAATCTATTTAATTTGAATTCTACCACTACTATAGTAATGTTTTTAACATCTATTTCTAATATGTTTATTGTCTGAAATGTGATATTTAAAAAAGGAGAAAATAATAAAATAAAAAAGTTAAAACTTACAAAAACAAGAATAAAAGAAATTTAGATTCATAATCCAACAAAACTTTGTATTTAAAAGAAAGCACTAGTATCTGATTTCTACAAAGGAAAAGAAGTTAAAATAAAAGTGTTTTAACTTACAAGAAGAAATATAAAAGAAATTTAAGATCTTAATTTAGCCAAGTTCCATTATTTATAAGGTTGATTTTTGACAACAAAATAAAATTATTGTTGATGGAGTGACCAAAGGGCCAAGAAATTCCAAGAACAGTAAAAAATGGCAGATTATGAAATATTTTAGTTAAATAAAAAAAGTGGTAAAAACTTTTGATGAAAAAATGATGATTTGCTACATTGGTAATGTTTTACCAATAAGGACATATATCTGATGTAACAGGACCTAATAAGAAAAAAGAATATTTCTAAGAGTTACTCTTTTAATAGAAAATATTGAAGTGAACTTTTTAATTATTTATTAAAATTAAAGAAATGCCTTAAAACGCTTAAACTAAATTAGATTTTTTTGTTACAGTCATAATTTTTTCTGTGTTTGTAGAAAATCGAAATCTAAAAACATCAATACATTTTTATATAATTAAATAGAAGAATAATAATTTTCTGTACTTAGATTATTGCCTAATTAAATTACACAAGAAAATTGATTCTAATAATGTACTACATCTTAAAATTCAAAATAAGATCAACGCAACATATTTTTTGTTTTATGATGTCAAAAATTAAATTATATGCACAATTCTAGAAACATTTTAAATCTTTTTCTTATCAGATATTAAAAACAAAAGGTCTTATATATAAAAAACTATTTAAAGTATTTTTTTTGCAAAAATTAGCTTAATATTAATAACTTAATTTTGTAGTTTTAATTATAACATAAAAATCAAATTTGTTCGAAAAATATTTTTATCATCGACTTTAATTAGATATAACTTAAAAAGTTTTAATTTTTTTTTTAATTACATTATAAATAAATTATTTTTCAGAAGTTTCTAGATGGATAAACTATTGTTTACAAATTCTTAGAAATAATCAATCTTAAACTTTTAAATATGATAAACACGTGAAAAAATTAATATCAAGTATTCTAAAGTACAAGATGTACATATGTTCAAAAAGTAAACCGACGTTTTTTTAAACATTTATAACTTTTTTTTCTACTAGATAATTTTTTATGATATTATAGTCATATGATAGAAAATTATCTAATCTATTATATTAATAACAATAAGATATTGTTTTCGATATAAATAACATTTATAAATAGCTTTTAATATAAACAGCTGAAAATTAATGAACTATTTAATGTGTTTTTTAAGTTTTTTTCAATGTAATTTTAAAACAACAATCTTTAAAAACATTTAGATATTGATAATTTTTATTTTCATTGTTCTTAAAGTACAATTTTTTTTCTAAAAAACGCTTATACTTAAAGAAGCTTCGGAAAAAGAGTTTCATTCTTAAAATGTTTCAATTTGCTATTTTTTAAGTTGTTATTTTTTTTGTCACTTCTTATTCCTATTAGTTTAACCACTAGTAGACTAAGTCTCGAAGAAAGAATCATGATTGTAAAATTATACATTCAAAATAATTATAAAGTTACAAAAACAAATAGGGATTTCAAATATTTTTTAACCTTGTGCAACCTCCAAGAAGGGGAACAATGCAGAAACTTTATCGAAAGTTTCATGTAACTGGAAATTAAGCAGATCTTCCCAGATCAGGAAGACCAAAAAGCGCACGTACGGAAGAAAACATCAAAAAAGTGATGGAAAGCGTTAATGCAGATTGATCAACATTCTTAAGAAAACGTCCACAAGAATCGTGTTTATGGGCATCTTCATTAAGAAATATCATGGTAAATGATTTAAGTTTAAAACCATACAAAATTCAGTTCACACATAAAATGCTTGAAAGTGACATTTAGGAAACACTGAAATTTGTAAGGGATATTGAAAATTTAACTAGACAAGATGAAAACATTTTGTATAAATTAACAATGACAGATGAAGCATACTTCTAATTATATGGATACGTAAACAAGCAAAATTTAAGGTATTGGGGAACAGAAAACCTTCGCAAAGTAGAAGAAAAAACAAAACAACCTAAAAAGTAACTGTTTTATGTGCTATAACATCCAAAAAATTTACGAATCATATTATTTTGAAGATAATGAAGGAAAAACTGTTACTGTGAATAAAGATAATTACGTTTACATGTTCAAACATTCATTGATACCAACAATTAACAATGTCGAAGAAATGTGGTATCAGCAAGATGGTGTCTCTCCGCACACGGCAAATGAAACAATTAATTATTGTAAGTCGGTATTTGGGGATAGAATTATTTCAAAGAAAGCTAGAATTTATTGGCCAGCTTGATCACCTAATTTATCTCCACTAGATTTTTTTTCGTAGGGGGTTTCTTAAGGATACATTATATATCATTAAATTTCCAGTTACATGATACTTTCGATAAAGTTTCTGTATTGTTCCCCTTCTTGGAGATTGCACAAGGTTAAAAAATATTTGAAAATCCCTCTGTGTCTTTGTAACTTTATAATTATTTCGTATGTACAATTCTACAAGCATGATTCTTTGTTTAAGACTTAGTCTACTAGTGGTTAAACTAATAGGAATAAGAAGTGGCAAAAGAATAACAACTTTAAAAATAGTAAATTGAAACATTTTAAGAATGAAACTATTTATCAGAAACTTCTTTTAATACAATCATTTTTTACAAAATAAATGCACTTTAAGAACAAGGAAGAATAAAAATATAAACATCTTGATGGTTTTAAAGATTGTGGTTTTAAAATTACATTGAAAAAAACTTGAAAAACACATTAATTAATTCATTTAACTTCAGCTGTTTATATTAAAAGCTATGTATAAATGTTATTTATATTGAAAATAATATTTTATTGTTATTAATATAAGAGATTAGATAATTCTCTATTATATGACTATAATATCATGAACAAATATCCAGTAGAAAAAAAGTTATGAATGTTTAAACAAATGTCCGGTTACTTTTTGAATACCCTGTACTTATAGTAACCAGCTATAATTATGATTATTGACATTTAACAATAATCTAGTAAATGATAATGTATGATAGTATTATTATTTAAATTTAAGTTTGTTAATTATTATTAAAATAAAAAAAATTATCATTTTTTATCAATTTTTTCTACCATTTTTTGATTATTATTTATTAATTAATTAATTTTTAACATAGACTTTTAAATATTCTAATAGTGTAAATGATTCTCCATTAAATAATTATAATTGCATTAATCTCTATTAATATTACAAAAAGTTATTACTAATTAAAATTTGTCAATTCGATAAGATATTATTTAATGATATAGAAGATGCTGTTTTTTTTTACAATAAGATTAATATTTTGTCTAAAATTAAAAAAAACAATATTTTAATGTTGATTTTTTAATGTTTTCTAAGTTAAAAAATATCGCAAAATAATAATAAAAAAAATTTAAACAAATTTACAAAGTTTAGTTAATCATAACTTTTTTCAATATCAATAGAAATTAATATGATTAAAATCATTCAATAGAAAATCATTAAATCTATCAGATAAATTCTTAGTTCATATTTTTAAAATATTAATTAGTTAGTAATAGTCAATAAAATTAGTTTTCAATGTTATTATTATCAAACATAGGCATTTACTAAATGATCATTTATTAGAAATAATTATAATTATAGCTTTTCATTTAAAATGTTACATTTACATATATGGCAAAAAACTAACCTTTTTTCAAAGATTTACAAGTCCAGTAAAAACTTAGAATTTTTAAATAGTATAAGGATTTCCTAAAGCCAGGTTTTCTTACATTTTAAATGAGTCAATTTCGTTTTAATTTATTGGGAAAAAAAAACGTTTTTAATGAAAATATGTTAAGTATTAGTTAAAGAATACCCTGTATATATTTTTTTAAATTATATACGATACATTTTTACATTGTACTTAATAACATTACAATAAAAAATTGTTATAAAAAAATTATCAATATTTTGTAAATATACAGTAAAAATCCAAAAAATGCCTCATTAGTTCAGTTGGATAGAATGTATGACTTCTAATCATAAGGTCCTCGGTTCGAGCCCGGGATGAGGCTACTACATTTTTGATATTTTAAAAAAAACTTCGTTAGTAAATACAATTTTTTTTGTTTTAAATAACACACAAAAAATATTGTTCTTATTTGCAACAAATACTCATTATATTAAAGGAAAAACAACTGTTCTTATCATACAAATCATTCTTATTATGGTAACAATACATAATATTCATTTGTGTAATTCATATCTAAATGCAAAAATATTCGAAAAATTTTTTTTTGCATATTCTTTTATTTTTATATAAAATTCTAGTTAGAGTATGATGTTATATTCGTATTCTACAGGGTGTATAAAAATAAACCCGGCACTTTTTTAAACATTCATAACTTTTTTTCTACTGCATATTTTTTATGATATTATAGTCGTATGATAGAGAATTATCTGGAGAATGATATATTACAAGATCTTCTTAAGATACATTTAAAAGAAAATTAAAAATATTAACATATTATGATATTTATATTAATTTTATAATATAAAAAATTTATTTTTAAATTCTATTATGTCAAGTATGAAAAATTACATCGCCCAAAAACCTTCCTTCTTTTTGGCGATATTTTGTACCCTTTTATAGAAGCTATTCATTACCCTTTTAAGCATGCTATGTGTTATACCATCAATTTCACATTCAATATTGTTTTTTAGATCCTCTATTGTCTCCGGTTTATTTCTGTATACTCTATCCTTTACATAGCCCCACAAGAAAAAATTTAGTGATGATAGATCAAGAGATCAAGACGGCCAAATGATATTACTATTCTTTGAAATTATTTTGTTACCGAATATTGTCTTAAAATAGGCAATTGTTTATATGCGGTATGCAGGGGAGCTCCATCTTATTGATACCACATCTCCGTAACATTGCCTATTGTTGGTATTATTAAATGCTCAAGCAAATATTTGTAATTTTCTTTGTTAACAGTAACAGAACTTTCTTTATTTTATCTTCAAAATAAAAAAGGTCTGTAAATTCTTTTTGAGGTAATAGCACAGAATACAGTAATTTTTTTGAATATAGTGCCTTTTCTACCACAATCCTTGGGTTTTCCGTGCTCTAATATCTTAAATTTTGTTTATTGACATATCCATTTGGTTGAAAATGGGCCTCATCTGTCATAATTAATTTATCAATAAAGTTTTCATTCTCTCCAATTAGATTGTCAATAGAATTTGCAAATTGTAACCTTTTATATGCATCACTAGGTGGCATATGATGTGTGAATTGAATTTGTATGGTTTTAAACCTAAAGCATTAACCATAATATTTCATAAAGAATCGTTGTTTATGCACAGTTCTTGTCCACCTTTTCTCAAAGATGTAGATTGATCAGCATTAACGCTTTCCCTTACTCTTTTAATATTTTCTTCTGTTCGTACGCTTTTATGACGACCAACAAGAGGCAAATCGGCTACGCTTTCTGTTGAATGAAATTTTTGATAAAGGCTTTTTATTGTTTTACGCCTAGGAGGTTGGACAACATTAAAAAAAATTCGAAATTTCTCTGTGTTTTTAAAGCTTTATAATAATTTCAAATGTATAATTCTACAATTATGACTTTTTGTTCGAGATTTAGTCTATTAGTGGTTAAACTAATAGGAATGAGAAGTGACAAAAGAATAACAACTTAAAAATAGCAAATTTAAATATTTTAAGAATGAAAATCTTTCTCAGAAGCTTCTTTAAATAAAGGCGTTTTTTAGAAAAAAAATTGTACTTTAAGAACAATGAAGATAAAAATTATCAATATCTAAATGTTTTTAAAATTGTGACTGTAAAATTACATTGAAAAAAAATAAAAAAACACATTTAATAATCCATTAATTTTAAGATGTTTATATTAAAAGCTATTTTTAATGTTATTTATATTGAAAATAATATCTTATTGTTATCAGATTAATAGTTTAAATACTTCTCTATCATATGACTATAATAAATATCATAAAAAAATATGCAGTAGAAAAAAGTTATGAATGTTTAAAAAAGTGCCGGGTTTATTTTTATACATCCTGTATTTATAGAGATAGACAAAAATATATTGAATTTTTTTTTTATATTTTCAGTTGAATATTAATTCTAAAAATTCTCCCATTGTTTGTTGCAATTGTCAAAATTTGTTTAAAGGAAGATCTACATTTAGAACACATTTAAAATTGCTCAATAGTAGTTGTAAAAATGTAAAGTTTTTTTTTATATAGACAACGTTTTGTAAAAGATGACGAAAGTAGTTGTTCATTTTTGCTGGAAATATAGATTCTTTTTTAAAGCACATAGCTAATTCACATTTTAACAAAAGAATCAATGAATATAAGCTAAGATATATAAGTAGGAACCTAAATATTTCATTTAATAATGCTGAAGATACCAATATTTATAATGAAATTGAGTTAGATAATGTTTTTGAAGATAATAATATTATAGAGAAGTCATCACTTAACGTTGAAAAATAACTTTTAAAAATTTTCTTTGAAATTGTTGGTAATACAATACAACATGATTATATGGATAGATTATCTATGGGTATTATTATTATTTTAAATATAATATCTATACACATTAAAGATTTAACAAAAAGTAAAAATTTTTATGAGCAAATTAGTACAAGACACAGTAGAGAAAATTATCTCAAGTCTTATTATTATTTTAAAATTATATATGTATTGAAAAACGTGTTTTTTTATGATGAATTTACATATATAAAATCAGAAAGCATAGATCCTGGCAGTGATAATGTATCAGAAATAACACAATATATAGACATAAATCAAAAAATTAATTTTTATACTTTTTCAATGGCAGACAAAGTATTTAGAATGCTGTCTTGCAACAATTTTTTAATTTTAAAAAACTTGAAAATTAACGTGTTTTCCAAAAAATAGAATTCAAAGTTTTTTTGATGGAAAATTAGCGCGTGAATACATATCTCAAAATAGCGATACGTTTTTTTTATTATATATTGATGATATGAGTACATATTCTCGTGGAGCATTTATAAGTAAAAGTATAAATATTGGTTCAATTCTCTTACTCAATCTTTCTGACCATTATATATCATCGATTGATGCATTAAGATTTTTATATTTTTACCCGCTGAAAATAATGATTTATCATGTAATCAAGAACCTTATGATACACTTATATCTACAATAAAAGAATTAGAAAATTTACATATACATTTTTAAAATTATTTTTTTCGATTCAAACTATATTGCATAGTAGCTGATAATAAGGAACTACAAAATATGTATTCCATAAAAGATGATTATATAGATAGTGGAAAAACTCCATGTAGAATATGTTTATTAAAAACAGATGACTTTAGTAATACATATAATGAAAAACCAAAGCTTCTTCGAATTGAAGAATAGAATAATATTTTTATACTAAAATAAATAAAAAAATTACAGTCTTTGTAAAACAAGATATATAGATTTATGTCACGATGTAATGCTTGGCGTTATACCTTTTGGATTGTATGTTACAATCCATAAACTTATTAAAGTAATTAAATGTATAGATTTACTTGCTTTGAATAAAGCATTGAAAAATTAGTTTAAAAACTTAAATTTACTTTCTCAAATAATAAAAATGCCTTCAGATAAATAAAATATTAGATGGTTATCAATAACAGCCTCTCAGTTATATAATTTTTTATTAACTTTTTCTGTTATTATGGCATATTTATAGGAAGAAAATTTAATTAAAAATATTGTTAGAAGAGAAAGAATTTATTATAAAATTGTTGATTGTATGCAACAATTGTATTTACTTCGAAATATGATTCAAAATTTTTTCTCTCATAATATTAGTTTAGAAGATATTTATAATCTTAAAAATTTAATAAAAAAACATTTAAAATTTATGTCACTTGAAACCAAAAGATTGGTTTTTAAACAACATTTACTAACACATTATCCTGATATTATACTTCAATTAGGACCACTAACAACAATTTCTACATTAAAATTTTAAAGTGAACATCGACCACATAAATCAAACAGTTTAAATAGTAAATATCGCATAAATAAAGCTTTATCAATAGCTATAAAGGAATCTTATCGTGATGTAAGCTCTTTATATCTGACTATAATTATGAAAAACATAAAAAATATATTTCTCAGAAATATGTTAATGTTTTTATAATGACATTAGTTATAGAGAACAAAAATTTGCCAAGTAAATCAAAAAAATAGTATAAAAACATTGATAATTTAGATGACGTTCGCTTATTCTACGTTACTTACTTAAAGAGTGATTTGATTGAGACTAATGAGTACGATTTAAAATTTGAAATAGAAGAAATGCTTTTTGTAATGTTAAACATGTTGAATAAAAAAAAATGTTTTCTATTGAGTTCTCTTATATCTGAAAAATCAAAATTTTATTTAAAAATATTTAATAACATTATATTTTTTCGTAAAGAAAACTATTATAAAAATTACTCTAATGTTAATATGTCAAATTATCAACTTGAATATATATCTATGAAGAAAAGGTTTTTTATTAATTAATTAAATTTTTAAAAAATTAATGTTTGATAATTTTTTTATTTCATATATAATGTTTTTTTTAATATTTAATTTACAATATGTATTTTACCATATATTTATAAAAATAAATTTAAATTTAAATATATTTAAAATTCGCTATTTAATTTTTTTGTGTGATTAAGATATGAACTGCAATGCTCATAGTGATTTAAATTAAAATGTAGCATTTTTATGTTTAACTATTTTATTATCGTTATTAAACAATTTTTCTAATAGATGAATGAGCACTATTTTTTAAAAATTAGTTTAAATTTTACATAATAAAATAATAAGTGTCATATTTGTTTAACTTACTTAGCTATTATAATATTTCAATTTTCTAGAATCTCATTTATTTTTGTTTTGAAAGCTTCAAAGTTTGTGTTTTTTTTTATAAATACGTTTTACGGGTTTAGAAGTTAAAGTAACACATTGATTAGAATAATTTGTTGTAACTATAGACTGAAACAAACCGTTTTTTTGTGGAAATTTTGTAGAATATTCTTCAAAAGAATCATTAAATTTTATATCATGTACAATTGTTTTTTCATTATTTATATTTGTAATGTTATTTGTCTTTTTTTGTGAAGTATAAATATTATTTATAATAGTTTCATTTGTTTTTTTCTCTTCAGTGGCACAAAAAATAGTATCGTCATCTAACAGATCACTTGATTCAAAGTGATCCAAATTTTTGCTGTTAAATGTCTTCAGCAGAGTCGATTAATGACTCTCTAATTGATTTTCATCACTCTTTCTCCTTTTTGGCATGGCCAATAAAAGAACTTGTTAGTATTAGTAATAAATAGAGAAACAATTAATATTAATATAAAGAATTTATAAAATCAAGTGATGACAAAAGAAATAAGCCAAATTAATAGAGTTACAATACATTATATATTAAAAAATTAGATGACTTTATATCAAAACTGTCATCATTTGGGAATCAATTTCTTTTTTCCTCTAACATGTGCAATCCATTTTTTCATCATATTTTATAAATTGATTGTAGTGATTGTTCATTTTAGAAATTTAACAATAAAACAATAAAAAAAAATTATATATAACATTAAACATGTATCCTAATCAAATTATTGGCAAAAAATGTTACATAAAAAGTATAAAAAAGGTTTTATAATTATATCATATTTTTAAAAAGAATATTATAAAGTCACAACTAAAATATTTTATTTATATTCTATTTTTAAAAATTATTAATTTTTTTTGTTGCTGCATTTCCAGTTAAAAATAGAGTTATTTTATTAAGAATCTTAACCTATAAAAGACACATAAAAAAAGAGATAAAATTGTTTTATGAAAAGTACTAAGAAATTTCCATAAGAATAAAATTTGGTCTCCCCATAAATCATTGGTAAAGTGACTTTCTTTTTAGATCTATACTAACTATAGTATTCAGACAAAATCTAGAAACTGTATCACTTCCATTTAAATTAATCTTGTTACAAGAATTTATATTTAGACTTTTTCTAAATTAAAATAAATTGATATTTTTAATTTATGTAACAATAATTGCATAAAACTTTTTATTCAACTTACATTTTATTGTTTTTGAAGGTATAAAAAAATTTTTGGTTCAACAATTAATAATTAAAAAATTTTAATTTGACTTTTCGATTTTATAGAATTGGAGAATATAGTTGACAACTTCAAAAGTCCAGTTTTTGAAATATGAATATTATCCTCAGTGTCTAAATTTTTAGAAAAACAATTGTTAAAGTTATTTGATTTTTTACATAAAATATAGCCACTATAAAATAAAAAAATATATATGTGTAACAAAAAAATCAAAAAACTTACTTAGCATCTACTCCATTAAAATTACATAAAATAGAAAAATTGTTTGAAAGCATAGTATTTAAACATATATTATTAAATATAATTTCATTATCAATTGTAAGTTTTTCAAAATTTTTTGGCAAAGAATAAATTGATGAATTCATAAAATAAACTTGAAGTATTTCATTTCTTATTTCCCAGTAATTCGTGTTTCTTTCTTTAACAGCATCTATTAATATTGGCAAAAAATTTTTTGAGTTTAATGTATAAAAGCATTTTCAAATACTCAATATCCATAATTTAAAAACTTGTGCTTTACTTCAATATAATATTCTGCAGCTATAGTTACATTCATACAACTATAAAAAGTAATTTAAAATTTAAAACTAAATTTACGTATAAAAACGGTTTCTAACTGCTATGAAAATTTTTGTGCAATTGCCCATGTAAAACAATTGAAATATAGACTAATAATATCATCATATGTTGATCCTGTACTAAAATGATGAAGAAAAGTCCCACTGTAATCATTGGTACCAGAAATACTTTTTACAGAAATTTGAGAATGAAAATTATAACGACTTCCTAAATCAATTCAAACTGATTTTGTTATATCCAGATTTAATATAACATTACTGCTTGTTATATATTATGTGGAAATAATATATATAAAACTTAAATGTCAAAAAGCTTTTTTTTGTAAAACTTTATAATATTTGAATAACTATTATTGTAAAAGTTTTTATTATAATAAAATTTGTTTGATATATCTCTTGCGTTTTTATTAAGTCTTTCTCTTTGCTATTTATAATATGGGGGCTCAACCGGTGAAAAAAGAGCCTGTAAATCCATTCTTGCAATCTCTGCAGTATCAACTGATGTTAACTCAAAGAACCTTGTGGCAATAGCTGACCTCTTTCTAAGCTCAGAAAGGTCAACTTTCCCTTCAGCCTTATTTCCTTGTATCCACCCCTCCGGAAGACATGAGAATGCAAGCAATATACACCTGACCTGGATGATCATTAATGCTGTGACTTTGTTGTAGAAGTTCTGGTCCCATGGGGTTTCTGATATTTCAGTGACTAATGAGATAGTCTCCGCTGAGAAGAATTTATCAACATATCCCCCTATGCAAGCCATAGCTCTTTTAGCCAAATTAGGGAATGACGATACATTTGAGTGCATTCCCATGAAACGTATCTTGCTAAGTAAAGCCCTTAATCTAGGTGTATCATAAATCTTTGGCAAAGCAGGTGCAGCAAAGCTCAAGTACCTTAAGACAATACTGTTATCTGTTTTTATGGTATCGTACTGAAGAAAGTAACTCTTTATGTTTTCAGTCTTAAGTGCTTTAATCTGATGGACCGCTACAAGGTCAAGAACCCATCTAATAGCATTGTTATAACTTGTCCTTAAAGTATTACGCAAAAATTCATAATTAGCTGCTGGATAAATGTCTTTAACAGCTGTTCTTTATTGTGGTGTTCTCCATAAAATGATAGTGTTTACGTTAAATGAACTTTTATTGATAAGTGAAGTTAAAGCAATGTTCATTAAGAAAAGCTTAGCAGCACCTTCAGTTTGAGGAATCCCATCATTAAGCAAAAATGCGCCATATGATGTAGTGAATTTGTATGGAGAGAAGCCACTTAATCCATCACGAGTATCATCCACCCCCAATTCTGCAACAAAATCAACAAATGTAGTATGAAGAATAAATATAAATTTAATAAAAAAATATACAAATATTTAATTTATTAAATTTAATATATTTAAATTGTAAGATTGACGAATAAATTAATAAAATAATTTAATTTTGTTTTTTTTGACTTATTCCAATAAATCTAAAATTTACTGTAGTATCAGTATTCAAAGGTATTATGCTTCTGGCTCTTTCCTCAGGGCGGAGAGTATCTTCATCAGCAATTATCTCTTCATCTGGATCTGGAAGAGAAACCATAGCAGGGGCACCGGGTGCGCCATCAACTCCAACAGTAGGTCTCCTTACAACAGCATTAATGAGAACAAGATTAACATCAGTTCTAACATTACCTTCAAGCTCATTACCATTATCTTGATTATTGCCTCTATTAGTATTAACATTACCATGAAGACTATTCTTTTGGAGATAGTTTACATAAAGCTCAAGCAGCTATGAATGTAGAGAAAACAAGACAATACTTCTGTGGTGAAGAGGAAGAAAATTCTTTTGTTCCTAATATTTGTAAAAAAATATCAATTCCATATTATATTTATTTCAAAAGAAAAGGTAAACTTGATAGAAAGTATACTTTAGGTTTATGTATTGGTGAAGTAGGTAATAGAATTTATCATATTGAAACAGATTATGATTCTTTTTTTGTATCAAAGGATTTTTGTTATACTGGAATACCTTCGTCAAAGCAAATTGCCAATATTGCACAGGATGAGTTAAGCCATTTTCAACTTGACAACACATTTTTTTTAAATGGATCATGGCATGATAGTACAAATATTGAAACAAAAGTTGAAGAAAGTAGTAACAATTTTGAAAATTCTAATGAAGATGTTAGTATCAATTTTGAAAATTCTAATGAAGATGTTAATATCAATTTTGAAAATTCTAATGAAAATGTTAATATCAATTTTGAAAATTCTAATGAAGAAGTTAGTATCAATTTTGAAAAATCTGTTGAGAAAGCTAGCATCAATTTTGAAAAGCTTGATGAAGAAACTTGTATTAATTTTCAAGTACCTGATGAAGAAGCTTGTCACAATTTTCAAATACATGATGGAGAAGTTTGTATCCATTCTGAAATACCTAATGAAAAAAACATGGAAATGTTCAATCTTACAAATCAATCACTTTCTACAGACCAGGACATTTTTACATTTTTAAATCAAAACAATGATAAAATTGTCTACTTTGTGGACGGTAGCGCCACAAATTTAACAATAAAAGATAGAAATATCAAATCTCCTGGTGTCGGCATATTGGAAGTATTCGACAATACCAAAGAAATCAATTACTATTCAGAATCCAGTTTTCTCAAAGGAAGAGCAAGTTCACCCAGGTATGAAGTTGGTGGTATATTATTATGTCTTATCCTGGGGGAGAGGAGAAAGCAAAATTCTATAATTTGCAGTGATAATACATATGACTTAGTTTTGGAGAGAATGAAAGTCTCAAACAATTTATACAAAACAAGAAACAACCTCAAAATGATTTATGGTGTATAATATCAACTATGTTGAATATGGCAAGAACTGGTGGATATTCATATGAATCTAGGCATTTTTCTTCTAAACAATCTACTTTTAATAAAATACGTTATGGTGGGCACCACCATATGGTATAGCGGATAAATTTATTATGTAGTAATGTATAAGCGATATAAATATAAACTCAATGGTTAAGTTCAAATTAACTTTATTATTTTTAACAGAGTGACAATGATTATGTGATTTATAATTATTAGAATTATTCTTCAGTGATTATTTGAAATTCTCCAGAAATAGAAGGTTAATATGCTGGACCCACAGCATATCAAGGGTATTCTTTATTAGAAATATTAGACTAACTACAACAATTTTCTAGTTTTTAATACTACTCCTAGTACCTCTCTCTATCAGTACATTTTCACAACTAACTTATTATTTCTCTTTTGCTGTTGATGTCTATTTCCTATCTCCTCCTAAATTTTAAATTTGGGTTCTTCATAATGCCTATTTTCAGACTGGCATTACAAATAGTTGATGCATTGGCAAAAGGGAATGATAAAATGGCTAAAAAATTATTGCAAGTTTAAATAGAAAATGGTTTTACAGTTAAAGAGCAAAAAATGCCTGAAAATTGGAAAACATATTTGCCTAATTAAAGTGAAGTGAAAAAATTCAAGTATCTACCACCCTTCTAGTGTTATATATTATGTGGAAATAATATACAGGGTGTCCCATAAGTAAGTACTATAAATTATTTTTGTAATAACTTTTTTATTTTATAATAGATTTCAATAAAAAAAGATTCATAAATTAAACAACGAATTTAGAATTTAGTGAATATATTTATTATTCAAAAATTTTATGTTTTATTGGACTTATGGACTTTTAAAAAAAAGGTTGGTTTTTGACCATATATGTATATATAACTTTTTTAAATGAAAAGCTATTTTTATGATTATTGCTTATAAATAATTATTACGCATATAGCTATGCTTGATTATAACATCATTAATAATTTTTTTATTAATTATTATTAAAATTAAAAAATTATCACTTTTTATCGATTTTTTACCATTTTTGGAATACAACTCGAAAAATAATAATTTTTCAAAATGGATTAATAAATATTATGATAAAGTGAATGGTTCTCTATTAAATGTCTATAAACAAAAATATTTATATTATCATTGAAAAAAGTTATTTTTAATAAAACATTGCCAATTTGATAAAATATTATTGAATAGTAAGGAAATTTTTTTTTATTTTTATTTTGCAGCATTCTTAAACTTATGAAACTTTAAAAAAAAGTAATATTATAATATTATATTTTTAAATTTTATATTAAATTTTATTTTTATTGCAAAAAAAAATTTTTGTTTTAACAATTGTTTAAAGAAAGATTTACTGCCTTTTATGGGTAATAACATTGATTTACATAAATTTTTAAATTTTTATTTTAATTCATGCGCTGTAACATACTGATAACACATTAATGAAAAAAAAATATAAAAAAAAACAGTTACTTTTTGATAAATTAAATGTTTATAATAACTATTTTAACAAAAAAAAATTTTTTTATCATAAAAACATCGAAAAATTTTAAAAAAGTTATGTTATGTGTACATTAAATATATGAAATTGGCAACGTTTTATTAACTATAACTTATTTCATTGCTTGTAAAAATTAATGTAATTATAGTCATTTAATAGAGAACCATTTACTTTATTATAATATTTGTTAATTCATTATGAAAAATTATTAATTTATAAATTATATTCCGAAAATGGTAAAAAATTGATAAAAAATGAATATTTTCTAATTGTAAATATAATTACTAAAATAAATTTCAAACAATATTAATATCAAACATAGCTACTAACGTACTTATCATTTTCAGCAATAATAATAATTATAACTTTTTATTTAAAAAAGTTACATTTACATATGTGGTAAAAAGCCAACCTTTTTTTTAAAAGTCCATAAGTCCAGTAAAACATAGAATTTTTAAATATTAAATATATCCACTAAATTCTTAATTTGTTGTCTATCATATGAATCTATTTTTATTAAAATCTATTATAAAGTAAAAAAATTACTACAAAAACAATTTATAGTAATTACTTATGGGACACCCTGTATTTACATTTCAATCCAACAACGAAAAGATAACTTTTTTAATTAAGAAAAAATTTGTTTATTAATTTATTCCTCGGACGAAAAATGCTCTTCGGATGAAAAATGCGCTCGTAGGACGGAAAATGTTCGTTTTTCTTCTGTGTTAGGTTGTGGGAATTTGCCTGGCGCCGGGCAAATCAAATAAATTTATGGGCTGCACTTCTCAAAGCTTTGAGAGAAGTTGTATACACTTAATATAAGCATTAACAATATTTTTAAATTTTTAACATTACTAATATACCAATAAAAACTAATAAAATAAATGTGTAATTAATATAAAAAAAAATAAAAATCAAAAAAAAAAAATTAAAAATCAAAAAAAAAATGGACATCAACTCTAAATTTTAACCTTGCTTAGTATTATTAATAGAAGATCTTTTAAATAAATATCCAAATGAATTGTTACTGTTTTGTAAAAAATCCAATTAAATCAATTTTGGACTTTTTTGAATTATGTGCAGCAAAAGAAGAATTAACAATATTACAAAAACAAAGTTAATTGGTAATTGTAACAAAGTTGTTCAAACATCTTTAATACTTACGGAAAATAGAATTGGATTTAGCAAAAAAATGTATTATATATTGCATTATAATAATATATTATATAATAATAATAGATTTTTTTTGTGAATTAGAAACCGACATATTTGAAACTGCTAATTAATCATGCAAAAAATTTTATCAATCTTCAAAAAATTACAAAGTTCCAGCATTGACCATAATGGAAAAAATTTTAGTCGAAGACGAATTGCTTAAAGTATTGAAAAACCACTCTATTTATTCTGCTGCGATTTAATTTTTGAAAAAAAAAATTTATTGTCATCTGTAGTCGACATTTTTGAACTTGTCAACTATAGTTGATACTTTGGTTTTGAGTGCCATTAGACCATTGAGCCATTTAAATAACACTACTTCCTTAGTACTTTTCTCAATTTAAATTTTATAAAATATTATATTATTAATATGTATTAATAAATATATTTTTCTATTAAATATTAATTAAATAATATTTTAAATTTTTATTTTTATTTTTTTTAATATAAAATTTTAAATAATAAATAAAATTTCTATACTTAAAAATTGTTGTTTTAATTTATATCGTTTTAATATTTTTTTTTACAAAAATTTTTTTATTTGTTTAAAATATTATAATAATTGTAAGAAAAATATAATTTTTTTTGAACAATTTAAACAAAAAAGATATTTTCTTATTATTTATAACAAAAATGATAATATTAATATCGAAAATTTATTTAATCAATCACAACAATTTTTCTTTTTTTTTTATGTTTATAAAAAAAATAAACACAGTCTATTTCACTATTAAAATTATAAATTGTAAAAATGTTAAATAATTTTTTCTAAAAAAATAAAAAATATAGTAAGTATTAAAATACATTTTTATTATAAAATTTTAAAGTATCAAATATTATTAAATATTTTTTACTTTTGATAATCAAGCTTACAATAGAAAATTTTTAACGTATTCAATTTTTTTTTTTTTTAGATTTTTTGCAACTCTTTTTGCATACAATAATATTGTAAATTGTTCAATATATAAAAAAAATAACAGTTTTGACAATTTATTAAAAAAAAGCCAAAAAGATTTCCCATGCCGGGAATCGGACCCGGGCCGCGTGGGTGAAAACCACGAATCCTAACCACTAGACCACATGGGATACTTCTATGCCAACTTTATTATAATTATTACTTTTTATTTATTATAAATTGTGTATAAATACATTTATTAAACCTTTAATAAAATTTAAAATAAAATTTGATAATATATAATATTTTAATATTATTTTTTATAATTTTTCTACATAAATATTTTATCATTTTGAAAATAATCAAAATAATGATATTATAAAGAATGTAGTGTGATTTTAAAATATATTATTGTTGTTTGTGTAATAGTATATGAAAATAATGTAATAATAAAAATTTTGTATTAATTATAAAAAAAATTATTTTATTATAAATTTTATTTTAGTTATTGTCGGCAGTTTTATATACAAAAAAAATAAAATCACAAAAAAATTCATTTCTTTTTCAAAAGATGAATCCAACCAACCGGATTTGAACCAGTGACCTAAGGATATCAGAAAGTTAAATCTACAGTCCTCCGCTCTACCAACTGAGCTATGGTTGGTTAATAAATAAAGTTAAGCGTTTCAAAATGATTTATTTATACCCTATTAAATTTTTGTCATTTATTTTTTATTTATAAATTCAAAATTATTGTTTTTTTTTTATTAAACATAAAATAAGTAAAATTTTTAAAATATAGTTATAATTTTTAGTTATAATTCTTTTTTTTACTGCAACAATTTATATATATTTCAAAAAACTAATAATTTTTTACCAAAATTTTTCTATTAAATAAGAAATATTGTTAAAAATATATTACATTTATATATATGAAAATTTATATATACAACCATTTTTTAAATATATTGTTATCTGGAATGCCTAAATAATATGTTGAAATTTAAAAAAATTTTTGAAAATAAACTACAAGTTAAAATACAATTTTAAATTATATAATAAATTACAAGTATTACAATTTATACAAGTGTTAATTAAAAAATAAATAAATCTTACATTAGATATTTTTATACATAAAATTATTTTTATATATTCTAATTATTATTACTTACTTAACATAAAAAAAGATAATAAAAGACAAAAAATAGTGTAAAATTTAGTTAGATATTTTTTTAATTTATCTTAATAACTATATATTTATAAAATAAATATTTAGTATAAATTAAAAAAAAAGTGATATGGAGATATGGGGAATCGAACCCCAGCCCTCTCCCATGCTAAGGGAGCGCTCTACCCCTGAGCTATATCCCCAACGAAGGATCCAACGTTGTTTTTTGTGACATTAAAAGTTATATAAATAGTTATATAAATAATAAATTATTAAATTAAAAAGAAAAAAATTTAAAAAAATAAATTTAATTAAAATAATAGTGGAAAAATATATTTTATTGTTTTTGTTTAACATTATGCATACTTATCATATAATTATACATAAAATATTATAAAAAATTAATTCTTAATTATTTTTTTAAATTTTATAATTTAATTTAATAATATTATTTAATTGTTTTTTAATATTAATTTTATAAAATTTTTTATTTAGCTATAATAATTATGTATTTCTGACTATTAATCTCAAAATAATTAAATCAAAAACATAGATTTACACAAACAATTAAATTAAAATAGAAATCACAAAAAATATATTAATAATTTATGTTTTTGATAGTTTATTCTAAATTAATAAATTAAATTAATAAAATAATTAAATAATCAGTAAAGATATTATATCTAAAAAAGTAAAGTTGGTATTAGAAAATAATAAAAGATTATCATACAAAATTAACACCTTGTTGACCGGCAATTTTACAGAAAAACTTTGCCATACCATCGGGAGTGTTTGTTAATACAAATGCATTACGAGTTAACCTGGCATGGGTTAGCAAAGTGTTAATAAAATATAATATAATTTTACTGCATTTTTTACATTATCTTATTATTCATAATTTATTAATGTTACAAAAATTATTAAAAACTTTTTTTTTTTATGTATTTTTAAATTAAATATTGATAAATTTATTGCATAATGGTTATAAAAAATAAAACAAAATAAAAATTTATTATTTAAAAAAACAATATTATATCAAATAAAGTTTAAAGAATGCCTCATGCTGGAATCGAACCAGCGACCTTCTGTTTACTAGACAGACGCTCTGCCCCTGAGCCAATGAGGCTTCTGTGACGAATCGTTTTTCTTATTTTTAAAAGTTTTTAACATTATATAGATTAAAAAAAAAATTATTAAATCGCTTTTAGTTAAATAGAATAAATCATCAAAATCCTAAAAAAAAAAAAAAAATAAAAAGTTTTATTTTATTTTAGAATTTACTTAATAAAGTTTTTAAAACAAAAAAAATAATTTTAAAAAGTAAATTAGATAATTTTCTATTTAGTACCATTAAATTTAAAAAAAAAATTATATTTTAAAGTAACAATTATAATACACTAAATATTTTAAATATTTATTTATTTTATTTCTTTAAATAATCGTTTTTAGAAAAAAAAATAGAATAGTAAAATTTTTTAAATGATATTATATTTTTTGTTTTTGTTATAAAATTACAAATTAGCATAAATACATATTAAACAGTAAAGTAAAAGTTTAAAGATAATAATTAATATAAAACATATTGGAACAAAAAAAAAAGTGACAGGTCGTAGCCGCCATAGCTCAGTCGGTTAGAGCGTGGGTCTAATAAGCCCAAGGTCGCAGGTTCGACCCCTGCTGGCGGCAGTACTCTTTTGTTATATTAAAAAAAATTGAATATATTTCTAAAAATTTTTATGTTTTAATCAATTTTTTTTAACAATAGTAAAAATTTTTAAGTTTATATTATACTATAAACGGCGTAGTATAATTTTTAGCTAGGGCCGTGTGAATAAGATAGCTCCCAGGATAGTTCAAATAACACCAAACTTATTACAAAGTTTATTAACTTTAAGAATAGACTAAATAAGACAATACAAATTGACCACCTAATAAAAAATTATTAGAATGATAATAGGGAATGAGGATCACTTACAATATTTATCTAGTTCTTAGCTTAGACTTAATTAATTAAATAATTAACACAAGTAGCAATAATACAATCAAAACCCCTTTAATATAAAAATATCAGATATTTCGAAATATTACAATAATATTACAACAAGAACATCATCAGAAATTAAATTAGAAAAAATGACTAAATGTGATGATGAAATAGTCTTATATACTACAATGTTCCCTACGAGATTCTCAACCCCTAATAAAAGTACAATAGAACAAAAATATAAAATTAAAATTATTCTTAGATAAAGTCCAAAGAAGATAAATCTATGACCTATTCTTTCTCAATAACCATATTATAAAAAAAAAACTTTTTTTTATTAATATTTTAAATGTTTGTATCTTTTTTTAAAAAAAACAAAAATGATATAAATTTTATAAATTAAATAAATCATAAGAACATAAGTAGTAATAGCCTTTGATTAGTTATAATGATAACAAAATATAACTTTGTTTTATTATTAGAAATTACCAGAAAAATATTTTAATCTATAATTTTTAAAACTTAAATAAAATAATTTAAAACACATATTAAAAAATAATTAGTTTAAATAAAACATTTATTCTACTTTTATTTTCTAATAATTTTTAGATTAAATAATCTTCAAACTATAAAACAAATATTTTTATGCAAATATATAAAAATATAAAATAATAAAACTACATTTTTAATAATACAAAAGTTTTAAATTATAATTTACAAAAGCAAAATTATTAATTTATATTAAAAAATCAAATAAATATATTTTTATTTAAAATTATCGTTCATTTTACATAAGGTGCAAAAACGTTGTTCGCAGCCAGCAGGATTCGAACCTGCGCGGGCAAAGCCCAAGTGATTTCTAATCACTCTCCTTAACCGCTCGGACATAGCTGCTGAAGTTGAGGTGAAAATGTTAGCCTTATCTAACCCTTTTGTAATATATCAAATTAATCTAAATTATTTTTAACACAAAACAAATTTAATTTTAAAAAATTTTTTATTTTAAACTAATAACAAAATTATTTTTATAAACATATATTTAAAAATAACTTTTTTAAAAAGTTTCTACTACATTAAATTATATAATAATTGCAAACTACACTTTTTTTAACATAAAGTTTATTTTTTTTAAAAATTCAAAGATGTTTTTTTTATTTTTTTTAGAATTGTTATTATCATAGTAATTTTTATTTATTTAATTAGAAAGTAAAGAAAATATTAGTAAAATTATGATTAATCAATCTAAAATTAATCCAAAACAATGTATAGTTGTAAAGATATCATCTAACTTTGATAAATCAAAAAGTTAAGTGAAGATAATTTATAGAACATTGAGAGTGCTGTTGAAAAATGCCTTAATGATAATAAACATAAGCAAAAAGAAAAAAAATGTTTCAATTTTTTTCAAATTATTTTTAATATTCAATCTTTTTAGAAAGCTTTTTTTTGTTTAAAAAATGTGCTTATTTGGAATTTATTTAAGAAATTGAATTGAGATTAAGCATAACAGATAAGAATTATTCAAAAAAGAAAAATCTAGTTGATTCAAACATTTATGTAAAGCATATTGAAGAAGTTTATGAATTGTCTTAAAACTTTAAAAAGAGCATCTAAAATAGCTTCAGAAGTTTCCAATGTTGTGGAATTAAAGAATTACTTAAGAGAAATTCATTTATTTTAATTCCTGAATGATTTAAACGGTAAATTTGAAAAAAATGAAGTTGAAAAAACAATAGAAGACTTTGTTGATAGTGAAGTAATCTTACTAGGCAAACCATTTCTAAGTTTATTTGGAATTTTATTAAAAATATTTAAAATAAATATTTAGAATAAAGTTTATAAAAACAATGAGACTATAATATGAAAATTTTGTAATATTTAAAACAGTTTAATTTAAAATATTACAAATATTTGATAAAATGAGATTGTTATAGTTTATTGTTTTTTTAAAAAATCTTAAATGTTATTTATGCCAATTTAAATAATTTTTTTTATAGATAAAATCAAAAGCTTTGTAATAATTTAGGTCTATTAGAATTAGGTTATCATTTATATATGCAGATAAAAAAATGCATTTTTTCAATAAAGAAAAATTTCTTCTTTTTAGTGTAAATAAAGTTGATTTAACTACAATTAGATTAGCTTTCATTTTTACCACAAATTTAATGTTAAAAATATTCTTTTAAAATTATTGATACATTTTGAAACTTTTTACATTATTTAAAAAATTTAATTTAAAAAAATAAAAAAAATTTTTTTAATAACGGTTCATTTTTTTTAAATTAAGTTTTATTAATCTTAATTAATTAATTTTTGTTTTAATTTTTAATGACAGCACAAAAAAACTATTTTAATTTTTTATTTACAAAATATTGCTATCAAAAAGTAAAACAAATTTGAATTCATTTATACCTTCTATAAAGTGATTTTACAATTAAAATTTTTAAAAAATTATTAGTATATATATTTTTTTATAGTTTTTAACTAGAAAGGATAGATCATAGATTTATCTTCTTTGGACTCTATATTAAGAATAATTTTAATTTTATGTTTTTGTTCTTTTGTACTTTTATTATGGTTTGAGGATCTCGTAGGGAACATTGTAGTATATATAAGACTATTTCATCATCATTTAGTCATTTTGTATAAGTTAAAATTTTGATGATGTTCTTATAATATCCTTAATATATATAAAGGAGAAATCAGTTTTGCAAATTATTTTCGATTTTCGAATTTTTAAAAAGGTATTCTGATTTAAAATTGGTCGCTGACTACGAAAACGTTATTTATTTTTTAAAAAAAATTCAGCAACGTAGAGATATTGCTCCAAACTGGCATTCATAAACCAATTAAATAACTCGCAGCAAATAAAACATTTTTCTGTGAAATTAAAAATAAAGATAGAAGATGTATAAATATTAAGATTGCAAAAAAAATATTTTAAAAAAAAATTTTTTTGGTCCAGATATGGGCATTTTAAATTTTAAATTTTAAAGAAGGCATTTTAATGAAGCATAACTTCTTGAAAAACCGACTTTTTTAAGGTTTTAAAAAAAGCTCTGGAGGTATTAAGTAGCTTTACATTTTGGCATATAATTCAAGTTAAAGCACCTTTTCGTTCTTGAGATAAGTTGCGGTGAAAAATTCAAACTTTGGCAACATTTATTTCAAGTGTAATAAACCAAATTAAAAAAATTTTTTAATAAATAGATAGAAATTCACAATTTAATTTTTTTTAAATCAAAAAATCTAAAAAAATATTAACTTTTAATCCATTTATGGCCATTTGAAAAAAAAAAAAAAAAAGTGGTTTTTGAAAAAAAAATTTTTTTTTGATTTTTAAATTTTTAAAAATGTACTCGAGTCCAGATTTCTTCGCTGCATATGAAAACAATAATCATTTTTCAAAAAAAATTTAGGAACATGGAGATTCTGCTTCAAACTGGGATTCATAAACCAGTTTAATAACTCGCAGCAAATAAAACATTTTTTTATGAAATTAAATATAAGGATAGAAGATTTTTGAATATTAAGATTCCAAAGAAATTTTTAAAAAAAAATTGTTTTTGACCTAAATATGGTCATTTAAATTGTTAAAATATTTTTAATTCTGGAGGAAACATTTTAATGAAGCATAACGTTTTGGAAAAACGACTATTTTGAAATTTTTAATTTTTAATTTAAATAAATGCCTCAAATCTATTTATATATATCTATCTATATATATATAATGATTAGCAAAAAATGAAAAACACTAAAAACTTAAAAAATTAAGATGTTCAAAGCGTTTTTATATAGTCTTTTATAGGGTAAACGAATTAGTTTAAAAAAATTGATCTGATTTTACGTTTTCAAGGTATACTTGAAGAAAGTTGAAAATTTTTCAAATTTGAAGCTCTTTTTGACATACTTAAAACTAATATTTTTTTGTAAAAATAAATAAATAAGGATAATCAGGCATAAAAAATGTATTTAATTTATTTGTTTTTAATTTTTAAGTTTTTAGATATAAAATATCATAAAAATCTACTATATATAAAATAGAGAAAAAAATTTATAAACTTTTTTTTGATTTTTAATAACTTAAATATCTATTTTAGACTAAACGTTTCTCCTAATAACAAAAAATATATTTATTTTCTTTAAAAATTTAAAAAACATGGAGATTGTGCTTCAAACTGAGATTCATAAATCAGTTTTATAAATTGAAGCAAATAAATCATTTTTTTTGAAATTTTGTAAAAAAACAAAAAATGCTTTAATATAAACAATTAATAAATAAAATTTAAAAAAAAAATTTTTTAACTAGATATGGTCATTTAAAATCACCAAAAATTTTCAAATTTAAGCAAAAAATTTTAATGCAGCATAATTTTGTGGAAAATTACCTTTTTTTAAGGTTTTAAAAAATTACTTTGGGTATTGATTATATTTACACTTTGACATATAAACTAAGTTCAGATACCTTTCCGTTCTCAAGATAGACCAAAAGATGCAAAACTAAAGACATTTTTTTTAAAAAGTATTACTAATACATGTGCTTTTGTAAAAATTTTTAAATCAAAAAAAATACAGGTTCAAATTTAATTATTATTAATAAAAAATAATTTTTAAACAAAGTATTTTTTTTGTATTAAAGAGTGTTTATTGTATTAAAAGATTTACTAATTGTACTAATTAATTAAATTCAATTTTGTAAATATAAGTAATAATTTTTCTTTTAATTTTTATACATGTATTTTATGTACAGAGTCTTTTAGAACCAACTTAAAAACTTAGACTTTAATAACCTTTTTTAAACATTATATTTTTTAAAATTTTTTTTTATCTGATAGAGATTCATGCAGAGAATTACATAACAACATTAAAAGATCCTTTTTAATTTAAAAAATGTATCTAAGAAATATAAGATTTATCCACGCTAACTTATTTTTTTAACGATATTATCTTAAAAATTGCGTTTTTAGAAATTGGCAAAAAAATTTTAGATGATTTTAGACATAATATTGAAGAAGGAATTACATACGTAGGACAACACATTTTAAAAAAGATAATGGAAAGTGTATAAGAACAAAAAAATGTCCTCGACTACGTGGAAAACATTTTAATGATGTTATATTCCATATTTAATATAATGTAATCAAAAAGTAGAAATTTTTGATTTATAAGTTTGTAAAATTATCATAATATACCCCTATTTTTTAGCTTAATTTAAAATTGTTTTTAAAGAGCAATTTTATAACATATAATTTCTATCAGACAAAAAAAAATATAAAAAAATACAAAGTTAAAAAAAAGTTATTGAAATCTAAAGTTTTCAGGTAAGTTCTGGGGGACGCTGTATATGTTTCAGGGATAGTAAATGGGGGGTTGAGCCGCCGAAGGCGGCTAGGGGGGCGAAGCCACCCTAGTTTTAAAATATTTCGTAATCTAATATTTTTTATTATAGGGGTTTTTATTGTATTGCTACTTGTGCTAATAGTTGTATTGTTTGTGCCTAAGCTATAAGCTTGATAAATATTGTAAGTGATCCTCAATTCCCTAAATATCATCTAGTAATATTTTAGGTGGCTTTAAAATTATTATAGCTAACCGTCATTTTTGTTTGTGTCTTATCTTATTAAATAAAGTTTGTTAACTTTATATAAGGTTGTATTGGACTATCCTGGGAGCTATCTTATTCACACGGCCCCAGCTAAACATTTTTATACTATCTATAGTATAGAAAACTTTAAAAATTTTTACTAACTGTTAATTAATCTTATCATTGCAATTATTTACAAAAAAAACATTTGTTTCTAAAATATATATAAATTGCAATTTTTTTTTAAATTTTCTGTTTTTGCTATATAGAATTTGAAAAAGTATAATTATAAGTAAGGATAAATTAATGTAATTAATGTTATTTATTTTAAAAAATTATTTCGACATTAATTTTAGTTTTTTTGGCAAAAAAATTGAAATTTATAATTATAATTTTTATCAATGAGTTAAAAATTGTAAAATTTTTTTTTGTTTTTTAAATTTTAGCAAACAATAATCAAATGTCAATGATTTTATTAATGAGAAAGGTAAAACTTTTTTAGTTATTTTTGGATTCTGTGTGTTTCGTAATTGTTTAAATTAGGTAATTATAAATAAAAATATATTATTAAGCAATTTTTCCTTTTAATTTTGGAAATTTGTTAGATAGTGGTACCATCCTCGTTCCACAGCCTCCGTGGCGCAATCGGTTAGCGCGTTCGGCTGTTAACCGAAAGGTTGGTGGTTCAAGCCCACCCGGGGGCGATTGCTTTTTTTCTAATATATAGAAAAACTTTAGTTTTTTCAAAATTAATTACAATAGCTTTGTTTTGTGTATTATTTGATAATTAAAACAATTCTCTTATAATTTTGTTTTATAATAATAAATAAAATTTCTATGTATTATTTTTTTAATAAAATTATCAAAAAATTTTTTTAATGTTGGTACAAAATGACTTGATTAAGCCTTCTTGATACAATGTAATTAAATATATTTTTTATTATCAAAAATATAAATACGTTATTTTTCTAGTAAAAAAACAAAATACATAAAATTTATTGAAACTTGAGATTTTAAAATTGATATTATTATTACTTTTAAGCTTAATTTTTTTTTATAGAAATTGTTAATTTATTTAGAAATTATACTCATTTGTCATATTATTAAAATAAATTTTGTAGATCGCTTTTTATATTTTATACAAATATTTAAATATTACTAATTTTAATTTAATTTATTCAAGAAAAAAAACTTTTTACTAAAAAGAATATGTTAAAAGTATATAATTATTATAAAAAATAAAACTGTTGAGATTGTAATGTTTTTATTTTATTTTATTATAGATATATTTGAAAAATATAATTATTTTTATAAATAGAGTAAAAATATTTCATTTTTTTATAGTTATCATGCTTTTTTATGTATATTGTTTTTATTATTTTACTAGAATTTAAAGTTTATTTTTGATAAATACTTAACAGAATAATCTAAATTTTTAAAAAAATATGTGTACAATGTGAAGATTTTTATTTTGTTTTGCAGGATTTTAAAAGTAAGGACATGAAAAAGTCCAATAAATTGCCACATGCTGGGATTGAACCAGCGACCTTCGGTTTACAAGACCGACGCTACTACCACTGAGCCAATGTGGCTGTGTACTTGGAGGCTTTTTTTCTGTATATTATTATTAAAAAAAGACTAATATAAAATCCATTTATGAAAAATGGACTAAAATTCTACAGATATTATGTTTCTTTAAAAAAATGCTTAATTATAATTAAAAAAAATTATCTTTTGTAGAAATAATACTATTTTACTTAATAAAGTTAACACTTAAAGCTTAAAACGTTTTTATTCTTATTTTTTATTAAAATAGTAAACATTTTTTTGAAAATAATATAATTACCATTTATATACAACAAAAAAGTATGTAAAAATTAAATATTTTATAAAGAAATATTTTTTCATAAATAAAAAAAACTATTTTTTTAATATATCTTATGTTTTATTAAATTAAAATATCTTGATTTACTTTTTTTTAACATAAACTAGTAAAGTTTTAATTAACATGTTTAATTTAAAATCAAAAATTTCAAAATTGTCGGGAAATGCAAGAATAATGATAATAATTATATTTTTTGTTATGATAATTTTGAAAAAAATATTGAGTATCCATTTAACCAATATTCAAACAAATTTAATAATTTTTTAAAAAAAAATTTTACCTAATTGTATACATATTTGCTGACAAAAATCATTACCTTTTTAATAATGATTTAAAGTTGAAAAACTAATAAGAACACATAAAAAATATCTTTTTTGTCATAAAATAAAATAAATTTTTTAATTAAGTACCTTTTTTTGTCATGTAATTTTTAATATTGATTTTTTTTTTAAAACGTACTATTTTTTATTATGTCTAAACATGACGAAAAAAAAGTTCTTTTTTTGTTAAAAATTATTTAAAAAGATATCACCAATACAATTTATCCTTTATTTATATAATATTATAATTTAATAAAATTAAAATTTTTATGATTGAAAAGTATCTTAGTTAATTATTATTAAATTAAAAATTAAATTTTTCTTCAATAAAAACATTAATTTTGAAATTCAAAAAAAGTATTAACTATTAAATTAGTTAAAAAAATAAAATATTTTTGGATAATTAAAATGTAAATACATATTTTGATAAATTTTTTAATTTTATTTAATAAAAATACTCTATATAATAAAGTTATTAAACATTTTTAATATATGTAAAATAAATAATAATTAATGTTCAAAAAAGTGACCATTATTAATATAAACATTTTTTTAGTTTTATAAACTTTATTTACAAATTAAAAAATATGAAAGTTCTTTTCAAATAATTTGTGGTCATTATTTGTGAATAAATAAATTTTTTTTATGCAAAGAAATATATATCTATTTTAAAAATTTGTGATTTATTGTTTAAATTTTATAAAAAATGTATAATTTAATTTTGATTTTTGATAAAAATAAACAAATAGGGAATATAAAAATACAAAAAATTTTAATTTAGTCACCTTATATCTTTTTTTAATTTTTTTAATCATGAACAATCTTACAATACTTTTTGTTTTTATTTCATTTTTGAATTTAATACTAATTGAACCATTTGAAGAAAGTGATAATTCACTTGTTAAAAATTATTTTAATTTAGATGAAAAAAATATTCCAATTGTTTTAAATGATAATCCAAGAGAAGAACATTTAAGAACAAAAAAAGGAAACAAAAAAAGCAAAAAAGGAAAAAATGGAAAAAAAAACCAAAATTTAGAAAAATTAATCAAAAAATTAAACAAAAAATTACGTCAACTTAAAAACCAATTTAAAAATCTTAAACAACAATTTTCTTCACAGATGTCTGAATTAACAACTACAACAATAAAACCAACAACAACCTCAATGTCGACAACAACCTCAATGTCGACAACGACCTCAAAATCGACAACAACTTCAAAATCGACAACAACAAAAAAGTAATTCTATACATCAATGTACTATAAATTTGTTAATTCAATTAACAAATTTTCTTGTTCAAAATTATAAATTTATATGTTTAAAATTTATTTTTATAAATATATAATCTAATTTATTTTTCAAATTAATTTATTTTTTAAATAAAAGCTATAAATTATTTTATTGCTTTCGTATTAAAAGATTATTTATTTATATTTTTAATAGTTTTGTCAAACAATTTTAAAATAAATGTAATATTTGTATGTTTTTATAGTCAAAAACAATTATATAATTTTTAATGATTTCTATAAATATAATTTCATATATTAATTTAACATATTGCAATAAAAAAAAAGTATTTATTATAATATACAGTAAGAATGTTGCTAAAATTAAATTTTATAATTTAAAATAAAAAACAAAAAAAAAATGTTTTAATGAAAACAACAAATAATATAAAAATTTTTTTTTTAATTTGTTAAAGTTAGTGTTAAATTTATTCATTGATTAATATTAGTTAATTCGTAAAATATTTATTTTAAAAGTTAAAAAAGTTTATCTTAATTAATAATATTGTAAGAATAAATTAGTTTTATCAGTTATAAATAATTTACAGTATAAAAAAATATTTTTAAAAATATTTATAATATTTATAACCATAGATATATAAAATTATGTAAAATAATTATATAATTTATAAAAAAATTATTATATTTTCATTGAATGTTTTCTTTTAATTGATGTTTTATTATTTTCATTTTATTTAGATTTATTTTACAAACTTATTGTAGAATTAAAATTAAAACATAATTACATTTATCATTACAATTTTTTAAATTTCTATATTTTGTTTTTATAATAAGCAATTAAATATTATAATATTATGATCTCTTTATTAATTATAACAAAAATAGACTAATAGCGTTTATTAGTTTTTGCACTTTTTAAATTAAAAAAAACTCTTTTATAAAACTATTATATAATTAATATAATATTATTAAAAGTAAATAATAAAATAGTATTTTCATTATTTGTATTGAATCAGACAAAAAAAGGCAGTAAAAAGATTGAACATAAAAAAAGTAAATATAAAATGAATATTTTAATAATAATTTTATTAAAATAAAAATAAACTCTTCTAAACAAAAAAATTTATCTTACATAAAATCTCCAAATTGTTATAATTCAAAAATAAACCAATTTTTAATATCAAAATAATTTAATTTTTACCCATTTAATATTTATTAATATAGTATTTGTTGAATTATATTATAAAATAAAAAAATTAATCGTTGAAAAAATTGAACATTGTATTTATAAATTGTTTGAAATTATATTTTAAATTCTAAAAATTTTCTGTCAGTTAATTATATATTTAAAATTATAATTTAAATAGTAGAGAATTATTTGAATTTTACATTAAATAAAAAAACATTATTTATTTTTTAGTCAAGTATGACAATTTTTTTTAAAAATAAAACTTTAAATAAAATAAAAGAATCTGTAAAATTGCAATTAATGTTCATGTAAAAATAATAATAAATTAAAGAATAGAATCTGGTTTATAAAAATAAAGTTAGGCTTTGTAACTGCAGTTTAATATATTCTTAATATAGTTCTGTTAAGATCATGTTGGTATAAATAATATCACATAAATTAATTAATTTAATCTTATGATAATGGCAAACGTAAATTAGTTAGATAAAAATAATTCTTAAAAGTTAAAAAAATTTAATAAATTGTAGGTGTTGATAAATTTTTTATTTACAAGAAAGAAAAACAACATTGAAATAATCTTTCTCAAGTGTCGATTCTTAATGAATTTTGTTATGAAATTGATAATTATTCTACACTTTAAACAAGATAATATAATATTATTAAACTTAACAATACAATATAGTAACTTTTTTTAAGATATTTCTAAAAATTTTGTAATAATAACTTTTAGTTTATAATTGAATCTTAGGAAAAGTTTATTGAAATAAGATAAAATAAATATTCAATATTTAAATATTTAAATATAATTTTTTCTGTAACCAAAGAAAAAGTTTAATTTATAGTAAAACAAAACAATTTTAAATTATTAATAACTATAGACAGATAATAAACATATTGAAACAAATTTTTTAATAATGATTTATTATACTAAAAACATTATTTTGTATAAAAATTTTTTTACTATCTCAAAAAGCCTCTTTATATAGAAAAAATAAATTTTTTTATATAATAACAAATTTATTATTTACTTATATTTGAAAAAAAAATAAATAAGTGTATAATTTTCAAATATTTAATGTACCAGATAATTTTATTAAATAAAGTATTTTATCTTTTTATTTATGTTTGTAAATTAGTATAATTTAACATATTGTATTTAAAAGAAAAGTTTATAAAAATAAAAATTTCTTTTATCAATTTTTTAAATGAAACTATTTTTGTTTTGGTCTTACTTTGAATTTATGAAGAAAAACGACACTCTTTATATATGTAAGATAATTACAATGCAATGTAACAAATAGCATATATATTTTGTCATCATTGTTAAGAAATTTTTCTAGAATTTTTTAGTTTTTTATTATTATTACTAATGTCTGATTTTATTATTTTTTAATTAAGTAGGATTTTGTTTATTTATTTTTAAAAATATATTTAAAAATTATTTTTAAAACATTCTTTACAGTAGTACTTTTTTTTACTTTGATTTTCAAATTTGTTAGAATTAATTATATTTTAATTATGAATTTTTTAATCAATAAAGATAAAAAATACAAATTGTAGAATGTTACATAAGAAAGTATAGTTTAAAATACATTTTATATTTCATTTTTTGTCTACATATATGCTTAAATTGTAATAATTGTTTCTGAAGTAGTAATGTACATATTATAAAAAGATGTCTGATTCATAAAAATTATGTCTTAGTTTAACTATACTTTAATTTATACAAAAAAAAAGATAAATTTTATCTAAATATTTAATTGAGATATTAATGTTATATAAACATTCATTTCTATATAATGTGATTGTTTTATTTATACTATTTTGATATTATTGAAATTAATTTAGAAAAAGTTAAGAAAAATAAATTATAATTTGTAATTACTAATAATTTTTAAAACTATTAAAATCTATTTAAAATTTTTTATAATTTATTTTTTACTTGTTAGATATAATTTTATATTTTAATAATAATAAATTGTTTTAGAAATAAAAATGAATGATTTAAATAATGCTAATTCTGATGTTCAACAATCTCATGTAGATTATCAATATCATGATAATATTGCAATTATCGGTGGTGGTAATATGGCAAGAGCTATAATTCATGCATTAATTAAACATAGTAAGTTTTATCTATAAATATTTTAACAAAAAAATTTAGAATTTTTACCAATATCTAATATTTTTATAAGTGTACGTTCACTTGAAACATGTCTTGCTTGGAAAGAAGATGGTTTTGAAAATTCTTTTACTTCAAATGAAGAAATGTTTAACCTTCCTCAGACACATTTCAAATTAATATTTCTTTGTGTTAAACCTCAAATGTATAACTCACTATTATTACAATTAAAAAAATCATATTTTTTACATACAGATGGTATTATATCTGTAATGGCTGGTATTACATTAAAACAATTGTATGAAGATTTTGTATCTTTAAATTATCATAAAAGTATAATACGTTTAATGCCAAATATAGCATGTCAAATTTCAAAAGGTGTAACATTATTAACTTGTGATAATGCTAATACTGATCCATCAATTAAAGATGTAACAAAATGTATCGCAAAATGTATGGGTGATTGTCATGAAATACAAGAAAGTGTATTTGATGCTGGAGCAGCATTAAGTGGTTGTTCTCCAGCTTTTATTTTTACTATTATTGAAGCTATTGCAGATGGTGGTGTAAAAAATGGATTAACAAGACATTTAGCTTTAAAACTTGCTGCACAAACAGTTGCTGGAGCTGCTGAAATGATTAACCAACTTGAAATTCATCCAAGTGTCTTAAAAGATAAAGTTTGTAGTCCAGGAGGAACAACTATAGCCGGTATTGCTGAACTAGAAAAAAACGCAGTACGATCTGCATTTATTGAAGCTATAACATCATCTTGTGAGCGTGGAAAGGAAATTGGAAAAAATTGATTTAAATTTAATTTTAAATGTCAAAGTTTTTTTTTTGTTTTATCTAAAATAAGATATGTAATTCTTTACTATAAATATTGAGTTTCATATTATTCTTTATTTATCAATTTTATTGATTATAAAACTTTTTTAATATTTCAATTATTTGTTAGAAAATCATAAAATTGTAATTAATTTATTAATAGCTAAATTTAAATTCATACACTTATGAATGTCTTTCACACACATTGTGATAATCAATGTTACCTTTTTTTAATTACTTTATCAAGTTGGTGAAAATTCAACTAGAAACTGTTATCACAATGATTTTTCATGATATAGCACTAATAATTTTTTTTATATTTTTTTAATTGAATAATCCATATGTGAAAAATCATCCTTATCAAATTTTTTAAATTGTTTAAAAATTGTCATGTTTTAAAAACTCAAGAATAACAAAATTGTTTTTAAAATATTTTATCTTTTTCCAGATATTGATACAAAGATGCTAAATTTTCTAATTTTAATAGTATTTTAACTATTGATAAAGTTTTTAATTTTGCTTTATTGGTTTGAAATAATAAAAATTATAAAAATTTTAAATTACGAATATTTTCAAAGTTAATTTTGCTACCCTTTTTTTCTAACTAAAGATATAAACTATAATTCTTATTTAATAGCTTTGTAATGTTAACTTTATTTAAAAAAAATATTTGTAAAACAATATGATTAAAAAGGCATAAAAAAGCAAATAAATTTTAAACAAAAAAAATATTTTTTTTATATTTAATAAGATTTATAATGTTATTTGTTTTATATATAACTTTATCATTACAAACTATTTTTTAATTATTTTGTTAACTTATAAGTTTCAAAATTTTATTGGATTATATATCTTTATTTAATAATGTTTGGTTGATATTTGTGTGATATAATAATTACTGTTAAGTAAGAGTAAGTTATTATAATTTTTTCTATGAAATCATTATAACATAATGTATAAAAAAATATATTTTATTGTGAAAAAAAATTAAACATATTTTTGTAAAATGTTTAAATATTTTTTACATTAAATTTATCCTAAAATTTACTTGAAGTTTATTTTTTTGTTTTTATTTAGTATAATCACTTCATTAATCTAAAAAATTTAAATATACGACATCATCAGGGCAATCATATTCATCGTCATCATAATTATAGTCATATTCATCGTTTCTTCTCCTACTTGCTGTTTGAAGTCTTCTACCTTGTCTCAGTCCTGATTGCCTTCTTCTTTGTTGACTTTTAGGTTTTTGTAATCTTCTTGATCCTTGCAATCTTCTTAATCTTCGTGATCTTTGTTGTCTAAATCCTCTTTGTTTTCTACCTTTACGTAAACTTCTTTGTTTTTTTGCTTGCCTTTTTTGTCTTTTATCACTATCACTTATATAACTATTTAACAAATCTGATTTTGTAAGCTTGCTACCATCATCAGCAATAGATAAATCATTTTGTTGGATTTGTTTATGAGGAACCAAATCATGACCATTTAAATCATTAAGATAATATGAAAAATTTAAATTAATAAGAACTGTTGTTAAGAATAGTAATATTTCTTTTAAAAAACGCATTTTCAAATGTATATGTAATTTTCGAATGCTTAGGATTTTTATAAGCAAAAATTGACTTCATAACAATTTTGAATATTTAATCAGCTGCAAAGAAAATAATGAAATTTATCTATAAAAATATTATTACCTTAAAAATATTTTTAATGTAACTCTTTATAATATTAATTTATCTTTTTTTTTTGTTTTTTAACTTAAAAATGTAAATATATAGGACATTAATTTATTTAAATTTTTAATCCAACAAACGTTTTTTAAATTAAAATCAAAATAAATAAAAATATTTTTTTTCCAACTTTTGTAGCTTTTTGAATAAATTTGCTTCAATTGACAAAAATATTTTTTATTAATGTCTTTATTTCCTTATAAAAAATAGTATTTATAATTAATTTTAACATTTAAATTAAAAATATGTATAAATTCTTAGTAATATTATTTTATTTTTATAACATTTTAATTAACTTTAATTTTTATAATAACTTATTTGAGTATTCAAAAAAAAATTAAAAAAATTAGTTTTTTTACGTACAAAAATAAATACTTCATTTTATTTCTGACAGAATCATATCTATTTGATAATTAAATTTAGCTTCTTTTAATAAAAAATATTTTTTCATTATCATATTTCTAATTTCTTGTTTTTTTTTTACATAAATTATATGAACAATTATTAATAATATTTATTAAATTTAATGAAAATCAAGTTTAAATTTTTTAAAACATTTTCAACAACTATTGGAACAAAAAAAAAACAAATAATAATAATCATAGTGTACATTTAGCAGATATGTCAATCTCTATAAAAGAAACACCCACAACTTGAAGCACCATTTTAGGAAAAGAACTTTTATAAAACTAACACTCAAATTACTCAATTGCATCAAACACATACATCCAGTCTACATACTGCAGAATAAAAGAAACATTTTTAATTATATTAGACCCTTTTACTTGTTTATATTAAATCTAAATAAATAAAATTTTAGTTAATTAAAAGGTTTTTTTTTGAGAGCTTGTCTGTAAGCTTTTGTCCGAATTTTTATTAAGATTACAAGGCTGTCTAAAAGATTCAGTTTATAAAAATTGCCCGAAAACTTTAGGAAATAATATTAAAGAAGAAATTGCATACATAGAACATAATACTCTAAAAAAATAAATAAAAAGTGTTTTTTTAAAAACAGAAAAACTGTAGTTAATTACGTGGAAGACATCTGGATAATGTTATTAGATTGCTTCAAATAAAATGCAATTTTTTTGACGCACAATCTTTAACTCAATTTTTTCAAATATCAAGCTATTTTTTTTTGCTATAAAGACATGCTGTTATAATTTACTGAACTTCATTTACAATGTAGCATATAAATCAAATCACTACAATTATCTTTAATTATCTTTATTTAATTTAAAATATAAACAATGTTTTTGAAACGCAATTTTTAAATCATTTTGCTTTATCATTTTAACGTAGCGCTGATGTCACAAAACAACTAAAAATATAAGTACAACTTTTGAAGAGGTTCTTTTGAATGTTTTAAATATACAAAAATGTTTTAAAAAAAATTAAAAAGGAAACGGGAACCTCAAGTAAGTGTACCATAAGAAACCTTGCTTTAACATAAATAACGTTAAATTGCAATTAGCTGTGAGATCTGATTTACAACAAATTGTGAGACAACTTTCATAAATCTTAAATGCATCAAAGTCAAAAAATTTCCGTTTACTTAAAAAAATTAAGAAAGGCAAAAAAGCCTGACAAATGGATAACCCATGAAATAAACAATTATCAAAAAAAAAACCGTCGTTATGAAATATGCTTTTTCCTTATTTTAAAGAACCAAAATAATTTTTTTTATCAAATTTTGTGCAAAAATTCCAAGCAAACTAAACAATAATCAGATACTAATGACTTATCAAAGTCCTTTATGAAATCTCAATTTCACGCAAAAATGGTAGTTATGATTTTAAGTGTTCTACAAAAAAAATCATTTATTATGAATTTTGAAACTTGATAAATCATTACAGTAGAGTCTTATTGTTATCAGTAAATAAAATATATTAAAAATTATATTAAAAACAACTGGTATTGATCAATAGATTTAACTCCGTTTTACTGTCTTACAATGTTAAACCGCACGTTTTAAAAAAGATCTTTTACAAACTGAACAAATTGAGATATGAAACTCTTTCTCACCTTGCATATTCCCCAAGGCTTATCCCAATAAATTTCTACTTTTTTAAGTATCTTGATTATTTCTTGAATGTGTAAGATTTTAATAATAAACGAATCGTAAAAAGTGCCTTTAAAACTTTAATTGCTTCTTGGAGCTAAGATCCTTATATAAATTAAATAAGTTTAATATTATTGAAAGCAAATATGTAAATTCTAATATCTTTTATTCAAATAAAAATGTTTATTTTCTCTACAAGTTATGCGCATTTAAAGTTTAGGTAGAAAAAACCGTATTTCATTTGAAAATACCTAGTAATATAATTTAAAAATAAGAGTTTTTATACTATATAAATTTATATAATTATTATAATATATTTATATCTTTTATTTGATTAAAAATTGTTTTTTTAAAACGTTATAGTAATAGGTTATAAATTTAATCAATATCTATCATAGTACTATAAAATATAAAAAATTTTATTTAATTTGTTACTTTTTTTCAAACTAAATAAAAATATTTTTTAAAATATTCTTTAAAAAAATAATACCTATGTGGGTAAAACATGCAAAGCGGGTTTTGTCATTTATTATTGTTAAAAAATCGTTTATAATTAAAAAAATTTACTACAATATTTTACAAAAATTTCCGATACATTTTGATTTATCAACGAAAGACGTAATCTTTTTACAAATTTGTTTATTTGAAGTAATTAAATCATCATTATGTTTTCTTCATTTTTAGAAAATTGTTTTTTATTTACTAAGAAATTCGAAATGTATATTTTTTAATTAAATTGTTTATCATAAATAAAATACTTATTTGTTAAATATATTTCAGTTTTCCAAAATAAATTTTTTTTATACAACTTTTTAATTGATTATGTAATTTTGATTTAAAAATATGTTGTAAAATAGAGTTTAAAAAATCAAATGATAAAATGAATAAAATATCAAACGATTATATGTAAATATAATAAGACTTTTTAAGGTTATTTATTACTGTTCTGAAAACATACAATTACCTTTAAATTTATTAATTCTCAATTTTAAAAGTTTTATGTGAAATAAAATATTTTAAAAAAAACTAGAAAAATATACAAATATTTATATTTATGTATCTTTTAAATAAAGTAGAGTTATACTTTTTTGGTTTTTGTACAAAACATTCTGAAATCCTGTTTATTGTATTACATGTTAATATTTTAATGTTATATAATATCAAAAAAAAAAGATATGTTATAATATATAAATATTGGTATTAGTTTTTATTTTTCATTTGTAGCAATATAATATATAAAAACAATTTAAACTTTTATAAGTATTTATTACAGATATTTTAAAAAAAATTATTTTAATTATTTAAAATAATAACAGTTATAGATGAATAATAAATGCTTACTGAATTTGTGTTTTTTAAAATATAATTTAACTCCACAACAAAAATACATATTGATACAAAAACAAGATGTACTATATATTATTTCAAAACATAAAAGAATACAAAAAATTATTAAACACAAAAAATTTTTTCTTTTAAAATTAATTTAATTGGTAAAAGATCACTTAAATGCCATGTTAAAAATTTATAATATTTAACTTATTAATAGGTATAAGGGGCAATTACAAATTACAATGATTTGTTCTTTAAATATATTCAAAATAAATAAGTTAATTCATTAGCAATGTTGTAAATAAAGTTATATTTTTAAAAAGTCATTTATTTGCACTTTGATATTAATATGTTATGACATTTTAATTATAATGTGTAATTTTATTGTACTTTAAAAAAATCGTTTTATTAAAATAGATCAAAATAGTTAATTTATAATTTATAATATATTTTTTTTATTAATACAAAAATATCTTTAATAATTTAAAAAAAATAATTATATATAAAACATTTTAATTATTTTATTTTAAAAATTATTAAGATATATAATGGTTTAAATAAATAAAATTTTATTATAATCTTAATCTTTTATAAATCAATCTTTATATTTTCAGTTGAATAAGTAAAGATATACCATTATAGTAAAAATGAAATATAAGTTGCTATATTACTCTTTCAACTGGTAATTCGTTGGTAAATATTTAAATAATAACCAAGATTCGTGATTATTAAAAGTAGTAGCTTTTTAAAGAACAAGAACAAAATTTTTTTTTAATTTTAAATTAGTTAATAATTTTAAGCTAGTTTTTAATGAGGATGTTTTTATGATTTATAGAAAAATTCTATTTATAATTTTATTTTATTTGATCATTTTAAAAAGTAAATTAAATTATTATTGAACACTGTAAAATAAAACCTTTAATGTTGTAATAGTTTAATTTCAAATAATGTACATCTTTTTATTTTAAAAAAAAATTTATTTTTAAAAATTAAAGTATTTCTAATAAAATTATACTTATTACTTTTTAAATAATATAATGTTATAACTTTTTTAATTAACAAATAAAAGTTTTATATAATGTTACTTATTTTTACTTTTGTAATTTTTAGTTAATTAATTATTTTTTAAATATTAATTTTTTTTTTGTTTTTTTTATACTTCATACTATTTGTCTTTAAAGCAAGAATAAAATCTAATTAATAGTAAATTTTCATATGATTTAATAGATAACTTTATTTTTAAATACTTTTTATTGATGTAAAAAATTATACAATGTTTGTAAAATTATTTATTGTTTAGGATAATTTATTATTAACTTCAATTATGACTACTCACATTTTTAATACTTATTGTTGTTTTTGAAATTATAGCAAAAGTAACTTTAAAAAATAATTTATTAAATTTTAAAACAATTTTAATTTATAATTAAAATATGTTTTTCATTAGATTTAAAATAGATTTAAACAAATTTTGAATATAATTTTTTTTAAATATGACAGTCAAAATTGAATTCACTTGCATTTACATTGTTTTAATTTATTTTTTTATATATTCATATGCTAAGCTTATTTTAAATACCAATTAATAATAATGGAAATTAATGATATGAATTACAAATTTATCATATCAAGGTTGGTGTTACTAAAAAAATTTGTTAATAACTACGATTGTTTAAATTTGAATGTTATTATATAATTTTACATTTTAAAGTTTATTTATTTTATTTATTTTATAATTATAAAATGAACAATCTATTTAATGGTGAAGGAAAAAAAAATTCAAAAAATAATTTGAATATTAATACAAAATTTAAAAATAATGAAGTTTGTGGAAAGACAAATAATGATTTTGAAAAAAATATATCTAAGTTAAATAAAAATAGTTTACAGCAAAGGTTAGATAAGGAAAATTCAAATAATGACATAATAACTGATAATGAATCTATTTTTAAATTTACCGCAACATGCTTCTTTACAATTGCAGCTGCAGGAATTGGTATGGCAGTAGCTGGACGTTTTTTAGAATTAGGACAAGAATCATACTTATTTATATCTTATCCTTCACTTATTGCTATTTTTCCACCATTAGTTGGAATGAAAGGAAATATTGAAATGACTTTAGCATCACGTTTAGGTACATTAGTAAGTAGATATTATATTTAAAAATAAAAAAAATACAAAAAATTTAATTTATAGGTTAATAAAGACATTTTGAATTTTAATATTAAAGCACTTAAACATGTCATACCTAATATTTCTGTTGTTTCGGTTCAAGCTGTTCTTTTGTCTACATTAGCTACATTTGTTGTTAATTTAATATGTTTAAATGAAATTGTTTTTGACAATATGGAGATTGTTTATGCAATAAGTGTTGGAACTGCTTTAATTGCATCAACTGTATTATCATATATTGTTGTAATTGGAATATTTATTTCAAAATTTTTAAATTATGATCCAGATAATATTGTTGGGCCAATTGCAGCTTGCCTTGGTGATGCTGTAACAATTCTAATTATGGTAAATATTTTAAAAAATTTATTTTAACTATTTATTTTAAAATTTAAGATGTATTATGGAAAATTTGTAGATAATTTATCAAAAAATTTTTCTTGGATACCTTTTACATGTTTATTAATTATTTATCTTTGGTCTATTATTATGATTCCAATTGCATGGCAATATTCAAAAACTAGAACAGTTCTTAAATCAGGATGGTTTGCTACAACAATAGCAATGTTACTAAGTTCTTTAAGTGGAATGTTTTTACATTCATCAACACAAATTGCTTCGTATGCTGCAGCTTTCCAACCAATTTTAAATGGATTATCAGGAAATGTTGGAGCAATTCAAGCAGCAAAAATTTCAACACAATTAGAAATAAAGTATCCAGATCATGTATTTGAAAAGGAATACAATATTTATTCATATTTTATTCCATTTAGATTATTTATTGTTAAAGGTAAATTATATATATATTTTTTTTAATAAATTTATTTATTTTTAAGATCGAGAATCATATCAAGGAATTATTTTAATTATAATAAGTGTTGTATGTCAGTGTTTTTTAGTTCCTGTTGCCCATGGTTTCATGGGCTTTCAAAATAGTATTCCTTTTTTGTTTAATATTTTATATATTATTGCAAGTATTTTTCTTGTATTTACTTTATTATACATTTCACAATGGATTTGTCGCTTTTTATGGATGCATGGTTATTCCGCTGATGACAATTCAATTCCAATAATTACTGCATTTGGAGATTTATTGGGATCTTTACTTATTTTTTCTATTCTTTATATTATTTATAATGTTGAACTACCTATGGTTGAAGGAGAATCTTAGTAAAAACTATTTAGTACAAATAAATAGATTATTTTAAAAATTAATTAATACAGCACTTATTTTAAACAGGTTGTTATTATTAAAAAAAATTATTTTATATTATTAAAATAATAAGTATAATGATAATGATAAAAAAAATATATATGAAATTGTCATCATTTATATTTTAATAAAAAAATTAATTCTATTTCAAAATTTTTATTAAATAAATTTTATTACTTAAAACCATAAATTTGATATTTATTTAAGAAAATTAAATAACTATAATATGTATTTTCAATAAAATAAATATATTTAGTTTTAATAATAATTAAAAATAAATAATAAAATTTTAAAATTGAATAATAAAAGTATATAAATTTCACTTTTTTTTGTTAAAATAATTGTGTACAAAAAATTATAAATAATAAATATAAAAAATAGTTTAAAGTATTATAGGAAAAAAAAAGTTTATAAACATTACTTCAAAAACATTTCTTTGCCAATTCATTTCCTTTTTATTTTTTTAACTATTTTTTATTTATTGTAAATACTTGATAACTATATACTAAAAATATGTATTTTACAAAAATCAAAGTTATAAACATATAAAAATATATATAGTAATAATATAAACTTTAATTAAATAGTTATTTTTAAAAGTATATATATTTTCTATTGTTATATATAATTTTACTTTACAAACCATTTCACATTTCTAATATATGTTAACAATGAAATAATAAAAAGTTAGTGATAATTTTAAAGAATATGAAGTATTACTATATACCTAGTAATAAGATATTGGCATATCTTTATATTTCAAAATGAAGAAACACATAATTAAAATATTTATTAAACAATCACTATCTTATAGTTTTTATAATCGATTTTTTTCATATTATTTTGATCTAATTTTTTATATTTCTTTATAATTATTAAAAAATTTATAAATTGTTATAGAAATCTGATTATGCTTAATAGTTAAAATGTTTATTTCTTTTTTTAAACATTTAATTTCTATAAATTTCAATTTATATTTTTTTATTATTTTAATAATAAATCAAATTCCTCATAGTAAGCAAATTTCAATATATTGTGATCAAATTTTTTTAAAATGTATTTCTAATCAAAGTTGTTATATTAACTTAATAAGTGCTTTAACAACATGTGATAACAAGAATAAAAGGTATTATTCAAGTGATAATACAATGTGTTTATACAGTATGAATGAAGTCAGTGTATTTTTAAATTTAACAAACGAATTTAATTGTAAATGTAAAAATATTCTTAAAACAAGAAATATTTGTAAAAGATTAAAAGATTTATTTTTAAATCATTTTAATGAAGAAAAATATATGAATTATTATCTAAATAATAAAACTAGATTATATATGAACAACTTTGACTCATTAATACATAATTATAATAAAATAATACCAAAAAAAAGTATGAAAAGATCACCAATTAATTATCAAATTCAAGAATTAAAAGTACAATTGAATAATGAATTAAAAAGAGTAAATTCTTTATCAAAACCTATTCAACCAACGATATCTTGTGATTATGCATTAAATGAAATATGCTTAAAACACATTGCTTGCCATCAATTATGGAATATTTTTAGAAGATCTTGTATTGTTGATGCTCAAAATAATTGTAGAATGACATCTCTTGCTCATTGTTGGCAATCATATGAAGGTATTAGTTGGACAGGTTTAGGAAATTGTACATGCTATAATAAAAATTCAGATTGCCATTGGATACGTTTACAAACAAATTATAATAAATGTATATGTAAGATTCTTTTTTATTTCGTTATTATAAAATTTTTTTTAGCCGAAATTCATAATCGAAGTATGGTTAATTTAATTGAAGAAAATACATCATTTACAACAATTACTCCAAATATTATATATACTACATCTGCATATTCAAATTTAAAAAATAATATACATAATCAACAAAAAACAGAAAAAATTTTGTTTAATAATACAAAACGTCTAGAAACAAATGTACATCGATTTGACTATTATAGAAATTATAATAACAAAGAATATATATATACAACAATTCCACCTACTAAAATACTTCCACATCAACCTTTACTTAACTATGAAACTTTAAAAAATTATACAATGAATACTAAATCTATTTCAAATAATACTAATTATATTAATAATGTAAATTTGAATAAAGTTGTAAATACTTCTAAGAATGAAATATATCAAAATATCACTACAACATATAAACCAATTCAATTTTTACAAGTTTTAGATAGAAATATTTCAAAAGTTTATACAATTAATAATACTTCTAGTAAAATAAACAATAAATTTAAAGCTATTAAAGAAAATAAAAATTTAAAACAATTATCAGTCAATAAAGAATATATAAATTATCAAAATGAATTAAGAAATATACAATTAAATAGAGAAAAAAGTACTTCTATACAATTTAAAAATTTTATTCAACCAAATATATCATATAATGATAATGAAAAAAAATTATTTAATAAAACAGCAAATAATAATAAAAAAAATGAAATATATAATAAAGGATATACGACAACATTAAACTCATATTTATCACCATCACCAGCATCAAAAAATATACCACCTACATTAACAACAGAATATCCTCACCAAATAAATTCATTTTCAAATAATACGGAAAAATTATCTGATTTAAATAGTGTTAAAAAATCTAAAATTAACGACAAAACTTTTAAACCATCAAACTTAAAAAAAAATAAAAAGTAATTTTTTTTATTTTATATTAATTGCACTTTATTATAATAATTTTTATTTTTAGTGTTAAAGAAAACTATTTAAAAAAAAATAATGAAAAAGAGGAGGTAAATAAAACAACGTATTTTAAAAAAATATCATTACTTTCGGTGCCTGAAGGAAATAAAAATATGAATTATAACAATTCTAGAAATGATATGGATAATTTAGTGAAAATAAAAGTAAAAGAAGATAATACATTAAATATAAAAAATAATAAAATGAAAGTAGATTATAATAATATTACTATTCTACTTAAAAGTCAACCTGCAGCATGTAAGTTATATACTAAAAAAATTTTAATTCTAAAATCATTAATTTTTTTTTGAAAACAAACAACCAAATAGTACCATATTTAACAAGATTAATGTTTAAACTTTTTTTAATACTAAGCAAAAAATATTATTTTTTTTTAAATATTTCTTTTTTTTATATTAAAAAACGCATATTTATATATATTTTTTTAAGTATGGCAAATATTATATTTTACTTTAAAACAAATTTTATAAAAATATTTTTACATATTTTAAAGTTTGATAAATTTTAACGTTTTTTTTAATACCTTAAAATATTTATATACCACATATATTAAAATATATTTCCTATCAAAGTTTATGGCTTTAATAGAAAATAGTTTTAAGCATTGGATTATGGATATAAAGTATTATAAAAGAAAAGATTTATATGACGGTTATAGACAATTTTTACTTAAATAAAAAAATATAAACTTATTGATATTACTATTAAGCTAAGCTATTTTAAAATAAAAATTTATTATTTTGCTTATCATTAGATGTATAGCATATTATTTTATATGTTTTAATGTTCTAATTAATTACCAGTAGATGTCTTTGATTAAATTACCATATAAAATAAACTTATTTTTATTTTAATCTTGTTATAATATTTTTTTTTTTGTAAAAGTATGTATTATATTTATAATATAAATATCATTAAAAAACATTTTTATATTGAAACATATTCCTATATATTTATGAATATTAATATATGTATATTTTTTTAAATTTTATTTAAGTTTTGGTAAATTATTAGAAATCTTTTTAAGGATAATATCAATAGATAAAATCTTTTTTTGTTTAAAAAAAATTTAATTAGATGTAAAAGCTTTATTTTATATTTTATATATAAAATTTTTTAAGTTTATTTCACAAAAGTATTACTTTTCCAAATGGGTATTATATTAATTTACAATAAATATAGTCTTGTTAGTAAATAAAATGTTTTATTATTACTATAATATATTATCAAAAGATGAGCATTGAAATCTATTGAAAAAAATTTTTTTAAAAAGTCTTCTCTATTTTCAATTAAAGTTATCATACATTAATTATATTTTCAGCCGCTAGTTAATATGACTCTTTTAAATTTATAGATTTTAACTAACTTTTTATTACAATTTTTATTGTACCCTACAGAAAGATATTTTTTTTTAAATTAACAACTACAATATTTATTATTTTATAAAAATTTATTTAAATACTTATTTATTTAACTTTAAGATAAATAAAGTTATTATGAAAATATATATTTTTATATTTAATATATTATTTGGTAAAATTACACACATCTAATAGTATAAAATAAATTAATATAAACTTTGCTTTATCATATGTAAAAAACAATTACTAAATCTATTCATATAGTCTATTTAACATTTAATCACAATTTATATAAACATGACAAACATTTAATTTAAAAAGAAAAAAAACGTGCTAAAAATGGAAAAAATAGAAACATTTTTTTTTGTATAAACATAAATAAATATTTAAATTTTAAAGTAATGTAGTGTCTAATATGTTAACTAACAATATATTACTTATTGCTTAAAAAAAGTTGGTAAAATTGATATAAAAATAAAATAATTTTTATTACATTTTTAAAATTGTTATTATATTAAAAAAGTGGATTTTTAAAAAAATGGTAGAAAAATTTTATACATATAAAAGATAATTAAAAAAGGATAAGTAGAGTGATAAAATAATAAATTTTTATAAATTCTTGTTCTTATTTATTGACAAGAAAAACTTTTATATTTAATAGTCTTTGTTTTTCAGCTTACAATGTTATGAAAATTTTAACTAAGTAAAGTTTTAATATATAAATAGAAAAAAAAATTGATATTATAATTCTTTTTAATATTATAACTTTTATTAATTTTTATTTATACCTCAAAAATATTTTTGTTTTAAAATTTTTAGAAATCATTATTGTAAAATAATAATTTTTTTAAAATCAAATTTTTTTTTAAGATTACTATTTTAAATTCTAACTGTCAGCTTTCTTTTAAAAAAATTGTGGTCATATTTTAATATATTGCAGTACTAAGTGATAAAAGACACGCAAAAGGTTTGGACCATCAAGCTAATTAAATTTGAGAGCTCTTATGCATGTTTTAATGAAATATTTATTCATTCCTTTAAAAACCGACAAAACATAAAATAACTCATTAGGATTTTTTTCCAAACATAGATTGTAACTACTAAATTAGCTTAATTGTAATTTACTTTTTTTTAAAATTTTATTACTTTTGTCACATTATAATATTTTTTTTTATTTAAATTTTAAAAATTAAATAAATTATATCAAACTATATCTATTTAAATTTTATATCTGAATATATTTAACTTTTAGATTCATATTAAAATATACTTTTTATTTATCAATTTATGTTTAATTTTTTTATATTATTTCCTTTTCCAACTTACCTTATTAGAATTCATTTTTCTTTTCAACTATAATAGAAAAGAACATTATTTGATTTCTTTTGAAAATATAATAAAATAAAAAATAATATTATTGGTTGCGCATAGTAACTTGTAACTTGTAATAAAAAAGGCAATTTATATATGTACAGCATTTATTATATGATAATTTATATAACTTTTTTTTTTAAATGTCTTCAACACTCTTGTAATATACAAGATAACAAAAAAATTTATTTTATTTTTTCCAAAAATACATGTCTTTTCCGCAAATATATATTTTATTTGTATGTGTCTCAAAAATTCAGCATTTGCATTTCAAACCAATCTTAAAACTTATACACCCATTTTTGATTATACTTTTTGTTAGTTACTTAAAAATAAGTCAAATGTAACTTATTTTATGCAGACAATGCTTAGTTCTTACTTTTTTACTTTTTGTGCCACATTCATTTACACAATAATTTTTCACATAACAATTATAATAAATTATTACATATAAATTATCTTTAATATATTTAAAAAAAAGTATTTTTTTACGTGGTTATATAAATAACATATTTTTATAAATAGCTTTAAAGATTTATATTAATTAATTTTTTTATTAAATATTTTATTTATCTTCTTTATTTTAATTAAATAAATATATATTTTAGCATTTTAATATACATTTTTTTTTGTACAAACTATTTATTTGTTTTTCTAAAAATAAAGTGATCATCAACTTTTTTTTAATTGTTAAAGTATTTTGTATAAATTAACATTATTCTCAGACATGCCTTTATATAGAAAAAAATCAAAAAACTTCCAAAAAGTGTAACATCATTCATTGACGACATGATAAAGTTTAAAACTATTGTCATGTGTTTGACTGTTGTTCAATCATATGTTGAATGTTATTCTTTTTTAAGTAAATATTACTGTAAGTTTCTTTATAATTTTTTATAGTTTGTTGATTTATGAGTTTTTTTTTTAAATTGTTAAATTAATATATTTTTTTATTTCAAAAATGATTAATAATTTATACTATAATATAAATTTTAAAAAATTATTAATTTTAACATCGTATCATAAATGTTAAAGATGATATTGAAAGAATTAATAAGAAAAATGAAACATTATATTTTTATGTTTTTTTATTTATATTTTAAAAAAATGCAACTTATGTCATTCAATTCCCTTAGTACCTAATAATTCCCAAAACTATCAAAAGTAAAAATTTTGTAACTTGAGATAATTTTATGTGAATACTACTTTTCTATACCAAACTGTTAGTTTACTATTATACAAAACTAATTTTATTTTTCTTAAGAAAAGAGTTGTAGAAATATATTTTTACAAGTTATATTTAAGGACTGTTTTTAAAAGTTTTATAATGTAATATTTTTAAGAACAACAAAATATACTTTTTAAGTATTTTAGTATAAAAATTATGATTTTAAAATATATAATATTTAATACTTTTAATAAATTATAAATAAATCAAATATAATATAGTTTTATATATAGTTTGGTATAACTTCCTATAAAAAATAAGTATTTTATTAATAATTTATAAATAAATTATTTAATAAATATATTGTAATTTTTAGTGAGTAGTTGTCAAGATGCTTTCCAACTTTGTACTCAAGATGAAAACTGTCAATGGCTTTTAAGTTCTGTTCAAATGAAATGTAAATCAGGAGACAATAATAATGGAAATAAATGTAATAGATTACAATGTGCAAAAGTTAGTTAAATAAAAAAACTATTTTTCTTTGTTTAATATTTATTATAATAATAATATTCTATATATTGTTTTATATTTAGGCTATAAAAAATTTCGCCACTTCTCGTCAACGTGGAATTGTTGAGGCAATGATGTTTTGTCAATGTGCTCCAAATGATAAAGAATGTGAATCATTACAGGTAAATTTGTTTTTAAAATATTTTTTAATAAATTAATTTTCAGCAATTAATGTATCCTTCCTGTTTATATGACTTAAATGATTCTACATTAAATTGTAAAGAAGTAATATCAAATTGTTTTAAAGATAGAAGTTGTAAACATTTATCAAAAAGTTATTTTCATAGTTGTGCCGTATCCAATGGAAGTTGTAAACCGGGTACTTATCAAATGAATGGATGTAGGCAAGCAGTCATTAAATTAAGAGGATCTGCCATTGATACTTTATGTCATTGTGAAGAAGGCGATATTAAATGTTGGAATCATCGAATTGAATTAATACCATTAAATCCTTGCTTGCAAAAAGCAAAAGATGATTATGCTATGAAAGGGCTTATGCCAACAAAACCTTCTATTATTCCACATAATATTCAAATGCCTTTTAAAGAAAAAAATAAAATTAATAATAAAACAGAAAAATCAAATTTATTTCATGTAACAAATTCTTCAATACTTAATAATAAAAATGAATCAGTTATAGAAAATAAAAATTTAATTGACAATAAAAATATTTTTAATAATTCATTTATTTCAACTAAAACAAATATAGAAGATACGGGAAAAAAAATGTATGATAATTTTACATTACCAACAGATGAATATCATACACATGAACCACCATCAATGGAGTTAGGATGTCGAATGAGAAATTTTAATGGAGATTGGATTGAAGTTTATAAAGGTACAATCTTCCGTCAATACACTGATTGGTATGGGCTTTGTTCTAATTGGTGTGAATGTTTAGGTAATAATACACAAATTTGCAAAGAATTACCATGCCTTGAAAATAATGTTTGTATTAATGAAAATAATATAATGAACTTTGGTGAAAAATTATATATTAAAGGAAGAGGTGCTTGTACTTGTCATATGGGTAATTTTATATGTGACACTCCCAGAAACTTTAATATTAATTTTCAACCTGGTTTATATATAATAGCCGGATTTTCAAAATATGAATTAAAAATGTTTAAAGAAAATGTACCTCTTGAAATTTTAGAAAAGTCAGGTCTTGTTAGTGATGAAAAAATGCTAGCAAAGGATATTGCTAGTCGACTACAATATTCACTTGAAAGAATCATGCCAATAGTAAGTTTTTTTTTAAAATTATTTTTAATTAAAATTGAATAATTTACAAGGATTAAAAAATATTTATTTAAATAATGAAGTTTTATTTCTAACATTAAATATTTACTTAAAAATACATTTAAAATTATTTGGTTTATTTTGAATAATTTATGATCTATATACAATGTGATCCATAAAAATGAAAGCTATTATATTTAAAATTAATATACTGATATTATTTATTTTTTTTTATATAAATATTATACTAATGTTTTTAAAAAAAATAATTCTTTTTATAAAAAAAAGTTTTAAATTATTTATAAAATTTATTTACAAATGTTTAGTAATACAAAAATTAAATAAACTGTAAAATAATAACAGAATAATTTAAATTTAAAATGTAATATTAATAAAAAAAAAACATAAAAAAAAATTTCTAAAATTAAATAAATAATACCGTTAAACACATATATGTATTTTTTTTATCTAATAAAAAAATTTTATTTTAAAAATCCTTCTTTTTTTTAATATTATTTTAGATTTTATGCATTTAACAAAATTAGGTATTTTTAAATTATTAATAATATTATCTTTTTTTAGGGTACTATGTGTCGGATAATAATTGTAGAAGAATATTTAAAAGATGAAATAGTAATTCTAAAATTACAATGGTATGGATTGAATATATATAATAAAAATGATACAGAATTTGGTTGGCATGTAGGACATTTAGAAAAAATATGTTCTCCATATGTAAAACAAATAGCTAGAAATTTTTTACTTAATATGGCGGAAAGATATCAATTAGTATTGTCTTCAGTTAAACAAATACGAGTAATTGACTTGTTGAATGAATTGCCTTCTGTTTCTTCAGGGACTTTCTTTTCAAAAAACTCCAATATTGTCGTTTCTTTATATTTTGTTTTTATATCAATAATTGTTAAATGCATTTATACATAAATCTTTGGTTATAATATGGTTATGAAATATAAAACAGTTAATACAAATACTATATTTTTGGTTTACAAACATTTACATTATGTTTGCCTTGAAAATTCACAAATAAAATAAATAAATGTATGAATGTCACTTAAAAATTTATTTTTAGAATATTTTTAAAGTTATAGTAGAACAAGTCTTATTGGAGGAGAACTAATTTTAAGAAGTGATCAATCAAGTAATAATATAAATATAGAAAATCATATATATATTTTAAAAAATTTTAGTTCTAATTTCTCTAATTGATTCGCAATTTTAGCAATAATAATATATAATTAATTGAATAATAAAAATATTATTTAAATATATAATATTTATAAAATTTTATAAATTATATTTTTATACTTTTTTAGTATTTTATAATTGTTAAAATTTTATACTTTGTTTTTATTGATTCAATATTATAAATTTTTATAATTAATTTTTGTTTATGTTTAAATTTAAAAACAAGTTTATTTGTAATTATTTTTATTAAATTAATATTGTCTATATAGAATTATACATATTTAAATATATAAATTAAATAAAAACTTTTATACTCAACATTTAAAAAATATTATTGGTTTATATAATAATGATTAAATATATAAGTATTAAAATAAACCTGTTTATTTGTTAGAAAAAAAAAGTCCTCAGACTTAGAAAATGAAAGTATCTAAAAGATAATTGTATATATAAAAATGTATTGACTAGTAAATTTATATTAAAAAATTATTTATATATTTTTAAATATACTTTTTTTATTGTAGTCTTAATATTTCATTATATAATAACATTTTAAAAATAATATAGCTAAAATGATTTTTCCAAATTCTCAAATTATTATTACAAATAATGAACATATTTTTATTACATTAATATTTTTTATCTTTTTTGGTTTAATTGGTTATACAATTTCTCAATATTTTAAAAATAGAATGAAAAGAAAATCTTATATAATACAATCACGTAGGTTATTAAGGTTATTATATAATGTACAAAAAAAATTTTTTTTAAGGTATTAATACAAAACATATACCAGCAGATTATCAATTATTTAGCATTGAATCAAGTGATAACAAATATGATCCAGCTTGGAAATAAATTATCTATTAAATTTATTTTATTTTATATAAAAAACAAACTTATTTTTAAGAATATTTATTAAATTATCTGAATATTTTTGTTTATACAATAAAGAGAAAAAAAAACAAAAATATTGTTCAATTTATGTCTGTTTTTATTTTAAATAATTTATATATTTTGTTGTAAATAGTATAATTTATTATATTTTACATTTTAGTGGTAAATAATATCAAAATGTATATAAAAAAACATTACGACTTTACATTTCACCATTTTGGTTTGAATTAGTACTTGGAGACGAAATGACTGTTGATATATTATCATTTGTTCCATCAATTCCTGTGTATTCAATGTCCCGTTCCTAAATAGAATTATTTTTTATATATTTTTTTTTAAAATTAACTTACATTTATATTTCTATAAAGGAAATAATGTTGTATCATAAAAACAATATCAAAAATCATTGAAACCAAACCTAGACCAAATTTTACTGGATTACCATAAAAACCTGTCCAATCATTTGTATTTGCTCCTTGAAGAATCATTTGTACAATATCCATAAAACCACCAGTAAAATCTAATAAAACATTACCAATTGACCAACCAATAGTTGATTTTCTTTTAAAATTTAAAAGAGCTTGTGGAAAATATTTTGATAATGTTACAATCATTTTAAGATAAGATAAATTATTTATAAATTGAAGCCAATTAAAAACATTAAGTATTGAAAGAAGAAGTGAAATTCCTGCAGCTAATATAAGAATAAAGCTGAGGCCATAACATGTATATGAAATTCGTTGATTTTCACGAGTATAAATAAAACATTGAATACCTGTAATGATACATGCAAATAATGCATGAATAGCAAATATTACATCATTTAAAAGAACTGGTATTAAAGAGCGTTTATGAATTTGATGATAAAGTTCTTGAACATATGGATCATAATACATAAGAACATTATAAACTGTATAACATGTAAAACCAATAACATTTAAAGCAAGAAAATCAAAATTTAATCCAACAACTGATTTTCTTTGAAAATTTAAATATATTTGAGGATAAAATGATATTGACCAAGCTATAAAATATATCCATCCAGTTATTATAATTAAATAACTTATAATATTTGAATGAATAATTTTAACTCTAAGAAAAGATTCACTTGGTAATGGTTTACATGGTGGATCTGATGAATTAAATTTACATATTCCTAAATCAATAAATGTTAAACTTTGAACTTCCAAACCAGTAATAGTTACATTAACTTCACTAACATTTGATGTAAAAATAAAAGCGTTCGGTTCAACTTTAAGAAGAGAATCTGTATAATTTAATGCTACATTAACATAATATGGAATTTTTTTCCTTAAAATAAATATTTTTTTAATAAGTTAAAGTAAAACATACTTTAATTTAAAATTAATTATTTTTGATTCTTCTTTAACAATTTCTACTTTTTCAAGTGTATAAGAAATTAAATCATTTTCACCATCTTCTTTAGAGTAAGTAAAATAATTTAAAAAGGTTAATAAAATAAAAATTTTAAGATTAAATATTAAATTCATATCTAAAATAAAATAATTAATTTAACAAAAAAATTAACAAATTATGAATATGTATAAAAAAAATTTTTAAACTATTAATTATCTTTTAGTAACATGCAACAAACAGATAAAATAAATTATTTTAATGAATGAAATTTTAATACTATTTTAAAACAAAATATATATTTATTTTTATTGACAAAATTATTTTATATTTACAAAGTATTTATTATAAATTAATGATACATAAATAGTTAATAGATGTTTAATACTTGTTCATTAGATGTAGTCATATTTGGAGAAAAGACCTTTCTATAAAAAAAAATCTTATAAAACTATTCATCACCTTAGTTTTTTTTGTAAATAAAGATAAAAATTACTTTTAAAAAGTTTTTTTTTGTCTACTTATATGTTTTTTTATTTACACAATAAAAAAGAAACCTTTTAATGTGTATGTATATTTTGAGAATAAAACATGTTATCAATATAAAAAATGTTCTAATAATTTATATAGCTTTAAAACTAAAATTATATCTTAATATTTATTTAATATATAATTGTTTTATATATCTATTGTTTAAATATAAATTCATCTAGACAAAACATAAAAAAAAAATAAATTTATTGCTACAATAGAATGCTACATACATAAAAATAAATAAATTAATAATATATATTTTAAATTCAAACAAACTTGTATATTTCTTTATTGTTAAAAATAATTATAAACAATATTTAATTTACACTTTTATATACAAAAGAAGATTATAGATAAATGATATGGATAGTAAAAATATTATTAACTAAAATAAAAATTTTAATTTAATTTTCAAAATATATATTAAAAATATTTTTTTTAATCTATGATATAATATTATAGGACATATAAACTCAATATTTATTAAAGATTAAAAATTTAAATTATTATTAAAAGATTAAGTAAACTAATAAAACATTTCCTATAAATATCTTATAATGACTTATTAATTTTTAAATTGCTTTAGCAGAAACAGCTTTATATTAAAAAAAAAATCAATAATAATCTTTAAAAAAAATACTAAAAAATTATAAGTTTTTGATCATATAAAAAACATAAATAATCTTTTGTATAAACTATTAATTATTAAATACTTTTTAATCATATGTTATATTGATAAGGTTTAAAAAAATAATTAAGTTTCACATAAAAAAATATTAAATATAAATAGATAAGTTATATAATATTAAATTTTTAAAAATTAAAGTCAATTAATAAAATATAATAAATAATTTTTTATTTTGATCATAATGTTTATAATAAAATAAATATTTTTTTATCTATTTATCATATATATCATATAACAAATATATCAATTATAAATAAAATTCTGCATTATTTAAGGCTTTTTAATTTAAATAATATTAAATTTTTACATTGTAAAAATGCTGAAGCATTTAACTTTCTAAATGATTTTTATACAACAATAAGACTTAATATATAACAAATTGTTAAAATAAAAATTTTATTATTCTATTATTCTATTGAAATTAGAATATGAAGACATTATAATTTTAATTGTTCATTTAAAATATTAGTATTTTACTTCATCATATGAGTAAATAACACTTTTTAATATTATTTACATTTCCTCTTTAAAAAATGTTTTATATCTATGCTTTTATTGAAAATTGGTCAAATATACTATTAACATTAGATAATCTTTCTCTTTTTCTTATCGATAACAACAGTACATTAGATTTATACTTAATTAACGCGATCATTTTCTATTATTAACCATTATTCCGAACTTCCGGTTAGTTAATACTAGTCAATTATTTAAAAAAAAAAATGTATTAAAAAAAGAGGTAATATTATTTAAATAAAAAAAAAACTTTTAACTGATAAAAATAAATACTTTAGAAGAAGAATAAAAAACACTTTAATTTTATATAAATTATTAAAAAAAACTTTAGAAGATTAAATATACACTTTATTTTTATATTGTTTGTTTTTATAAAGCCTAAAAAATTGATAAATGCATAAAAAAATTAAATATTTCAATTAAAATTTTAACGCTACAAAATTATGTTGAAAATAATAAAAGAATATTTTGGATTAAAAACAATAGGATTTATCCAAGGTTAATTCTAGTATAAATATATGATATTATATTTTTTAAAAAAGGCAAATATTTAGTCAGAATCCCATTCATCATTATCAGCATCAGAATCTTCACTATCTGAAACAAGCATATTTTTTCGTCTTTCTTCTAGTGCTCTTGCTAAAGCTCCAGCAATCCCTTCCATTTCATTAAGATTACTATTAGATTTGCGATTTTGAACTCCACTATCTGATTCAACATGCCTTAAATTAGTACCTTTCTGTATTTGAGCTAATAAATCATCACGTGTATTTATTGATTTTCCATCATGTGAAGATGACTGTTCAATTTTTTTCAAAGTTTTTCCTGCTTGTATTTCTGCTAATAAATCGCCGCGACCATTATTGACATGTGATTCTAAAATAATATTATAAAAAATTTTTTTTTAAATACAAAATGTCCGAAAAATAACCCTAATTTTTTAAACTTCAATAATTTTTTTTTACTTTATATTTTTGTGTGATTTTATAGTCATGTGATGGAGAATTGTTTAAAGAGTTATATAAACATCATTAAAAAATCTTATTTAATAAAGCCAATTGAGAAAAAATAAGGCATTAAAATCTTTATACTTTTGTTATCAATATAAGCTTGAAAGTATATTATTAAAGGTAATAAAATGTTTCTATTTTATCTTTTATTAGATAAAAAGGACAATTTTTTTTATAAAAAATAACTATATTATAAAAATTTCTAAGATAATATCTTATTTTCAAAATGATTATGTTTGTTAACATGAAAATTATTATTTTTATAATTTTTTCTCCTATTTCCTAATTTCAATATTGATAAATTAAGTAAGTGTAACTTTATGGTGTAGTATTATATCAAAACAATTGTTGGTTAATATTTTTGTAAGGATAAAAATGGTAAAACAGTTATTGTATATGATTAAACATATAGCTAAAGAAACAATTAATTTATTAAAATTATTTTTTGGTATGTAATAAATGGCTAAAAAAAGAGATATTAACCGACAATTGCGATTGTCAGATATCTACATCTGATTTTATATAAATTATTTAAAAATAATATTAAAAAAGAAATTGAATACATAAAACAAAATACTCTAAAGTAAGTGCTTTCAACTACGTAAAAAATATCCTGATAACATTGTATTTCACACCTAGCATAGCATAATTAAAAAATAGAGGTTTATGTATTATATAAAGTTCAGAGCTCAAGACTGTGCCAGAATGATACTTTGTACTACTACGTTTTTTTGCGTCTTCAAATGGATAAATAGATGCTTCAAGTTTAAAAAAATGGCAAAGTTTTATTTGACACTATTTTTTTCAAAATTTTGGGAAAAATCTAATCTTTTGTATTTTAGTCATTTTTTGTCAATTAAAAAAATTTAAAAAAGGGCAAAAATCTACGTGGTGTTTTAAATCTACTTAAAACACATTTCGCAAGTCGATCGAACATTTGAGGTACAATTCAAAATCCTAATGCCCCAAATCTTTTGTTGATAAATATGTAGACTTTTTAAAGTTATGTATACCTGTAAAATATTTCCGCTAAACGTTTTGTAGAAAGTTACAACAACGATTCTAAGTTCGAAAAATTGAATTTTTTAACTCTTTGAAAAATGAATATTTTTTAAAATAAATAATGTATCTAGAGGTAATCTGCCATGAAAAAACAAATAAGAACATTTAAAAATTCATAAAATTATGTCTTCTTCGTTTTTTGACAAACATTATTTGTTTTTTGTCGATTTGAGGCCAAAAATCAAAAAAACGCATGTTCTCACTAGATTCATTAGATTTCTCATCTAATTTTACATCTATTTTGGATAAAATTAAAAATTTAAATTAGGAGGATAAATGAGTTTTAATGTAAAATATGTACTATATTCTAATAAAAAATGTCGTTATACCTTATTTTTCAACTTTAAATTATCTCAAAAGTAAAAAAAACATTAGTAAAATTAATCTATAATGTATTATACTATTATTTTTACAATAATTTGTAAAGCAAAAATAATAATTATTTAAAGAATCTTTATTTTTTTATAATAAAAAAATCTATATCTTGAAAAAATTTTTTTAATTGAAAAATAAAGCGTAACAACATTTTTTTTTAAATATGGTACATATTTTACATAAAAACTCATTTATTATCCCAATTCAAATTTTTAATTTTACTCAAAATAGATGTAAAATTAGATGAGAAATCCAATGAATCTAGTAAGAACATGTGCTCTTTTGATTTTTGGTCTTAAATTGACAAAAAACAAATAATTTTTGTCAAAAAACAAAGAAGAAGTAATTTTATTAATTTTTAAATGTTCTCTTTTGTTTTTTCATGGCAAATTATCCCTAGCTACAATATTTATTTTTTAAAATATTCATTTTTCAAAGAGTTAAAAAATTCAATTTTTTGAACTTAGAATAATTGTTGTAGCTTTCTACGAAACGTTTAAGCGGAAATATTTTACAGGTATACATAACTTTAAAAGGTCTACATATTCATCAACAAAAAATAGGGCGTTAGGAATTTGATTTGTGCCAAATATTAAAAAATATCCGATCGAGTGGTGAAACGTCTTTTAAAAAATTTTAAAAAAATTTAGAAACTTCAAAAATGCTTTTTTTTAATTTAAATAAATTGTTATGAGGTCAAACTATAGTTTTGGCGGTTATAGGCAGGCGTCTTGAGCTGTGAGTTATATAAATATCATAATAAACTTATATCTTTAATTCAATTTAAAGGTAGTTTTTTAAAAAAGATATTATAGTATAAAGTCCCCTAGATGATTTTCTATCCGACAAAAAAAATAATCATTAAAAATATAAAATAAAAAAAAATTATTTAAATTTAAAAAATTCCGGGTTATTTTTGAGACACCTTATAAACTTACTTTGTGGTAATGATGTATTTGATGATATAGTTGATGAAGAATTTTTAATTAATCCTGGTAGTGGAGGAGGAGGTGGTGGTGGAACACTTGATTCAGTTGATGATGGAATTGAAGGTGCTGGAGATTGTTTTGTAACACCATGATTAATATTAGTATTTTGTGTTATTGGTGGTGGTGGTGGAGGTCTATTTGTTTTAATTGGTGGTGGAGGTGGTGGTGGCATATTTGTAGGTCTTTTAGGAGTAGTTGGTCCTGTTCGTGAAGAAGCCATATCAAAATTTTCATTTTTAGAAATTTTATTACTTAAGTCATTTTGTAAGTTACTAAAATTATTTAAATCTTTTCTAATAGGTGGTGGAGGAGCAGGTGTTGTTCTTTGATATACATTATTTTGATCATTATAATATTTTCTATGTGATTGAATATTCTGTGATGGTTGAATATTGTAAGTATACTTACTATTATCATGATAATTTAATGTTTCATTTTTAAAAGGATGTATTGGAACTGATGGTACATTTTTTTTGTATTGTAAAGTTGGATTATTTGATGTATCTTGATAATTCGTTTGCGAATTTGATTGTCTATATTGTGATGGAGAATCACCCCATGCGTTAAATGGATCATTTATAGGTTTATATTTATTTGGATTAAATTCATCGTATGTACTGACAAAATCTTTAGCAAATTTAATTTCATCTTGATTCATATTATCTGGATTAAAGCCTGCTGCTTTAATTACATCTTTAACAGAATCATCAATTGCATTACTATCAGAAACAGTATGTTGAAATCCAGAGTGTTGATCCCAACCTATATGAGCAATACATTGAAAATTTGATGGAAACGAAATATCTTCTTTACATATTTTCTTTCCTTTATCTTTTTTTTTATTTTTCTTTTGTTCTTTACCATTTCCAAACAATGTTTGACTTTTTTGATTTGGTGAGTAAAATGGAACAGCTCCCATTACAGAAACTCCTGTTGTTTGTGTAATAATAGATCCCTGATTATAATTTTGATGTTTACTTTCTTGTGCTTTTGCTGCTCTAGCTGCTAAAAAATTTAATGATAAAATTAAAAAAAATATTAGTACAACTAATTATTTTAACATTACCAAAATCTAGTTTTTTTTTTTAGAACTACTTAAATATTTTTGTCCTTTAAATTTATCTATTAATTTTTCTACCATGTCAAAAAATAAAAATTTTTTTTTTTTTTGATGCATAATATGAGGAAAAATGTTTTCACTAATTAATCTTTTATTCATTGATTTTTTAGATGAATTATGCTTATTATCAGTAATATAGTTATCATAGTAAAAATAATCAACATTTTTATAAGATTTTTTTAAACTAACTAATAATATTCTATTTGAATATGTACGTCGTAAAGGTGTACTAAGTCCAATTTTTGAATGATATTTATTTGAAGTAACTGGATAATAAATACGAGATGGAAATTTTTGTGGAAATGTTTTTATATTTTTTAAAACATTTTCATTATCCTTATGATAATATAATTTTTTTTGAAAGTTATTAAAAGAATTTGATGAAATACATCTATTCTTTTGATTAAAATATAAACTTTCATTGTTTAAAATAACTTGAGAATTACTTCTACTCCTCATATTATTTTATATAAAAAAATATAATAATAAACAATATAATAATAAAATGTTATTTTAAAAATTAAAAGTTAGCTTAGATAAAATAAAAATTTTTGAATTTCTTTTTCATAAGTATAAATGTAAAATATTACCTAATAAATTTTTAAAAAGTTTTATATCACTATTTCCTATAATTATGTTTGTTTGTATATTTACAACTAGATGATAGTAATTGTTCTAGGTAAACAATTATTCATTTTCATCAATAATATCAATAAGAAGAAATAAATTTCAAGCATAAAGGAACAAACATTTATAACTAAGGAATTAATTGTATTATAAAAACTAGAAATCTAAAGCTTGGCATATCATCTAGTAATATATATATTTACATTATTTGTTAAAAGTATAATTTCTTTTATTATAAAATCTAGTTTACCTATTAAACTTACTATTTTCTTTTTCTTTTAATAAGCGTTTTTGAAAATGATTATAAAAAATTCCCGCTTCTTCGTCTGTTGTAAAATTTAGACAGTATACACATCTTTCTCCCTCAAAAACTAACATATTTTTTTTATTTTTTAAGTATTCTGGCATAAAATTAATATACCTAAAAATATTTTATATAAATATTATACTATATTAACATACATAATTTGTTCCCATAATAATTCTTCTTTAATCAAACAATATAATCTTAAACAATACAAACGACGTTCATAATCTTTACATAAAACAATAATACCAGGTGATATAATTTCCCAAGTTATATTTGGCCTACATGTTGAACGAAGTAATTGACATACTCCAGCAGCTAATACCAATATATTTGGTCCACATAGCTTAAAAAGTATCTGATTTTCTTCATCTTTTAATATAATTGAACCATTATTTGGAGGGCGTCTTGATTTTTGCAATGTTCCACAGGCCTTTGAAATTCCATCATTATTTTGAATATAATTTGAGGACACCGATTTTTGGTAATAATTGTTTTGTGAAGGAGAGTAATTAGACATCATTGTATAGGAAATATTGTTTCTTTCAAATATTATACTTATTGCTCAGTAAAATATTTTATTAAGTATATATTTTGTAACCAACAATTTGCATCGGCCTACAATAAAATGTAAAAAAAAAGTAATGATGTCATATAAAAAAATATAATTATATATAGTTTTAAAACAATGAGTAATCAAAAATATTTGATGACATATTAAATATTACTATTAAAAAAAAGCTATCAATAATTGAATCAAAAAAGAAGTTATATTCTTATGTTATAATATTACATTTTACCACGTTTAAAGTTTAAAATTTGTCAAGATGACGTATTTCCAAATTTGCTATTATTATTTATGAATCATTTACTTTTCTCTACTTCCTCAATTATAGTGTTAAAGTATTTTTATGAATAAAATTATACGATTTTTTTTTTTGTTTTGAAATTAATTTTCTTTTAATAGAAATATTTGTAACACTTTTTTTTATAATTATTAAATAAAAGTAGTATAAAATACTGGAATTTTAATAAAATCGTGATTATTTCATAAATAAAACAATAATAAATTTTTATCAATAAATCAACTATACAATTGTTAATTTTATCTTAGTAATTTTAATATTTAAAGTAATAAAATATGATTAATTTAAGTATTTATCATATGGCTTATATATTTATAAAGTAAACATACTTTTTTTAAAAATTTAAAAATATAATTGTAAATATAATCAATCAAACGTAAATTAGTAATTTTTTTTAATATAGAGTTTAGATTTCACTTAATTTCATAAATAATAGTTGTAACTATTCTTAAAATTTTAAATAAAATTGATAAATTTATGAGTTTTAAACAAAAGTAACTTGTAAAAGAAATTTTAAAAAAATTAATTTTTCAACATATTTATTTACATAATAATATATTAAAAATTGATATTATAAGAAAGATTATTAAGATTAATATGAGATTTATAATAAATAGAAAAATGCAAAAAAAAGAATTTATACATTATATTTATGAATTTTTGTATAATTTTTACTTAAAAATGCTAAAACCAAAAAATTATTAATATAATAACAGCAGAATTTTTTTTTTATATACTAAAATTAAATGTTAAAACGTGATAAGTTCAATAATAATATATATTATATAAGAGTGAGAAACAAAATTAAATAACACTGATTTAAAAGGAATAAATAATAAAGTAAATTTGTAATGTTTAAACAATTTAATGAAATTGTGTAAAAGTATATAAATACTTTTATTATAAAAAAAGTGAATTGTTAAACAATAGATAAATAATATTTATTGAAGTAATATTAAATAAAAAGTTATATAGATTATTTTTATTATATATAATTTAGTATTGTAATATAATATAAAATATTAGATAGAATAACATAATATAGTATGATTTCAAATTGTTATTTGTAAATAAATTATTATTTTAGATTTTATAATAATTTTACATTTTTACATTATTATTTGTATAACTATAAGATGATGGAGAAAATGTTATAGATATATTAGTATTTTAAATTGACACAAAGGTATCTTTTTGACAGTTGAGGTATGGTATAATAATAATATACTAAAATTATTCAAGAAATAATCGGTTCTTTCTGTAACATGTTTTGAATAACCTATGATTAGACATTACAGTTCTATGCAGTCTACATCAGTAACTCAAATAATATTTCTCTTAAATTTTTTCAATTCTTTTATATTTAAAAGACTGGATAATTTTGTAGTAATTAATCTTTTTACTTATTTTATTCATTAAAATTACTTTTATTAAAAACTGAAATATCAAACTTTAAATATAAATAAGATATAAAAATATTATAAATCAATGTTTTTGCTAATTAAATATTTTTAAATTCATAAAAAAAATATAAACTTTTTAAGCATTTACTATAACTTAAATGTTACATAAATAGAATTAGAAAATAAATATATATTTATTTTATATTTAAAAAGTGAAATATTAGACTTATTAAAATTACAAACAGTATTTTAGTTAGTTAGTTATTGAAGAAAATAAAAAGAAAACACGATCTATCATAATTGTTGAGTAATGAATATGTGCTATAAAATATAATATTATTTGGATTTTAATATTATAAAAAGTATTTATATAGATAATAATATATAAATCTATTGTATTGTGGTAACTGTTGGAAGTATATATTAATATTTACAACATATAATTGACCTTTTCATACTACCATTTAATTAACTATTATATAGAAATTATTTTATTTAAAAATTATTTTATCGCATTAACTTATTGATATAATATTAATGAAAAATATATAATTTTAATTATATTTAAAATTTCTATATCATTATAAATAAAAGAATATTTATTTATTTAATAATATATTTTAATTGAATTAAAATTTTATAATTTTTTAAAATTAAAATTGTTTTTTTTTTAAAACCTTTAAAAAGTAATATAAAAATAATAATAACAATAGAAAATATATTTGAAAAAATGTTTATATAAAATAAATTACAGAAATAGTATTTGACATCTAAATACTTATATTATAACATTTGAATCAATAAAATTCAATAATTTTTGTTTGAATTTAAAAGATATAAAATAACATTCAGTTTTAATATCTATTTTAAAATTTATTTTTAAAAACGATATGATATTTATAATAAATATAAAAATGATTATTATTTGAAATACATAAAATAAAAAAAAATTTTAATATATAGGTATCATATTAAAAATATTTAAATATATAATCATGATTAAATAAATATGATTAGAAGATTGTGATTAAAACACCAAAATATATCATAACAATTGTTACAATTATTGTAGAATTTACAATATATATCGTTTTTGCTGATATTCTATATATCTATCACTTTTATATAATATATTTATATTTATAATAAAATAAAAAGTGGTCTAAATAAAAAAATTTTTTTAATAAACTATTTATTAATAAAATTAAGTTATATATACAAAAAAAATCAAGTAAAAATAAAAAGTTATAATTAAATATAAATTAAATGACACTCCAGTTCTTTTAATTATTATTTTGAGTTAAATATCATCTATTTATTTAATAAAAACGACCTGACAAACTGTATTTGTATATCAATAAAAACAGCTGCTTACAATAAAGAAAATAAAATTGAAAAATTAAAATGACAGTTATTATATTTTGTTAATATCTTATGTTAAAAAAGTGAAAAAAATTATGTATAGTAAAATTGTTTTTTTTTTTTAATTATAAGACATAATTATGGTATAATATAAAACATAAAAAATTGCTTTAAAAATTAATAAAACATGTTTTGGAATAAAATAATAGATAAAATAAAAAAAAAAATTTTATATAAATAACATGAGCAATGAACAATCAATTAATGTTGCAAAATTTATCGTGATAATAATATTAATAATACTTATTCTTCAATTTCTATAAAGATATAAAAATACCAATGAACAAAATTTTCACACAATTATTTATAGAAAATATATAATCAAATTAAATACAAATTTGATTATTACAGAAAAAATCAAAATATTTTATAAAATTATATTAATTTTTTATATATTATTATAATCTTTATTGTAATATTAAATAATCAAATGTATATAGATAAGAAAATGATTACTTTTTTTTTATTTATATTAGTTCGAATTAAGATAGCCATTGATTTACTTATCAAAAAATATTGAATTCACTTATGATAAGACTTCTTAAAGGGATACATAGCAAATTTATTATCAGAAAAGTATTTTATTTAAATTATTAATAACTATAAATTAGAAAGTTTATTTTATTATCATATTATTTTTATAAAAAATAATTTTTAAACAATATTTTTTTTAACGAATAAAAATAACTTGTTTTATTAAAAATGGCTGCACCACCATCTGCTGATGATCTTATACAAAGATCTTTTTTTTCTAGTATTTTTAATGTAAGATTTAAAACTAATAAATATAGTCAAAGTATGTAGTATTATGTTTTACATAATATTTTATATTTATAAATATATTTTTTTTTAGATTATACAGATTTATCAAAATATAATTATAAAGAACCAACAATAACATACAATGAAATTAATGAAAGAATGGTACCAAATTCGCAAATGTCGGAATATATGGTTGAACTACCAAATAATATATCAAATGTTTATTCTCAAAATCAATCAAACCAGTTAAATTGCTTACCTATAAATGATAACATAAATACAGAAATGTATAAAACATTAATACCTGTAAATAATAATCGTAATGATGACATGTTATTTGTTCCTTCTGATGATATATCAACAGATATAATGTCTCCACAAGAAATTTACAACGAAATAATAACGGAAAGTGCAGAATTTGAAAATTCTACATTATCCAACGATGACAATCAATATTATAATCATGATTTAAATATTTCAGATATAGAAACATCTTATCCAATTATACCTACAGATAACATATCTCCTATATCCTTACCAACACTACCACAAAATAATAATGACTTTCATTCAAATTATAATACAACACAAACATTAGAAAAACCACCAATTTTACAACATCAAAGCTATGAACTAAATAATCAAGTGGCACAACGAATAACAGAATATATTACTCCTTATATTAATATTAATCAAAATATAAATTTAGAGCAGATAATTAAAGTTGTTATTGCTACTATGAGAGAATCAACAATATTTCCATTAATAACACAATCTAATAAAAATAATTTATCAAAAAATCAAATGCAACATTATGAATCACCAGAAGCTATACTTAAAAGAAAACGTCAACAAAATAATGAAGCAGCTGCTAGGTATCGTCAACGTCAAAAAGAAGCTAAAAAAAAATTTAACAAAGAAATTGATTTAGTTAAAGAAAAAAATTGTTTGTTGAAAAAACAAATAGCAATGCTTGAAAAAGAAATTAAATTAATTGAAAGTATTTTAATTAAAACTAAAGATTAATAGATATTTTTTAAAAAAATTTTTATATAGAATAGTTTTTAAAATTATTATTTCTAGTATATGAATTTTATTAAAATATAATATTGTTTTAAAGAAAAAAAAAGTACATTTATATAAGTTAATATTAAAAGAATTAAGAAGTAATTACCAAAATGTATTGCTACTTAATTTTATTGAAATCATATTTAAAAATTTATGAATGATAAGAAATATTATTGTATTACATATATCATGATACAAATTTTACTGTTTTTTAAATTTTTTATTTATATTTTCACTTGAAAATTGTTGTAAATATTGACTAACTGCTTTAATGTACATTGTTCTACTAAAATATTAAAATGAAATTATAATAATATACAAATAGATGATTTGATTTTAAAAAAAAATAACATTGCAATATTGAGTGTAGAAAACTTTTGTTAAATTATTCATAGCTAAAATACAATTTTAATTTTTTAATTATAATTTAAAATAAAGATATTTAGCTTTCATTCGTATAAATATTAAATTTAAAATAATTTAACTTTTACTAATTTAATACCAATTTTAGTACAAACTATATATAAAATATTTTTTTGCAGTAATTGACAAATATTTGTATGCTTAACATTATTAAGTGAAACTACTATATTAACGTCGAAAAAAACATTTTATATATAATTATCATTTTTATCATTCAATTATATAATTTTAATTAAAATAAAATATAAAAATCAGGCCATATTTTAAAAAGAAGTAGTAAAAGCAATAATTTATAATTTTTTGTTTTATCTATTTATCATTGTTTATTTATCTTTCTCAAGTTATAATTTATGTATTTTTTCAATAAAATATTAGTAAATTTTCAAATTAATATATATTTAAATAAATTGGTATGAAAGAACTATATAATTATAAAAAGTTAAAAATTTTAGAATAAAAAAATTTCTTTATCACACGTTCAATATTTTATATATTTATTTTTATTATTAAGTTTGAAAATATTGTAAAAAAAATTGTTGAAATAGTTTTTTAGATTTTTAAAAATATAAGTTTAGAATAACTTTATTATATTATTTTTTTGGTTTATTTGATCAATATGAAATGTTTTATCAATCAATGTATTAATATTTATCAATAACAAATCAAATGTTATATTTTTTATGACTTATTTAACTTATTATATGATTAATATTTTTAAAAGTGAAAAAAAATATACTGTAAAATTATTTTTTATAATAATTATAACAATTCTTGTTTTTTAATGTTTAATTTTTAAAAAAAATATAATTTTATGCTTTTTTAGTTTTATTAATGAAATAAAATTTAATAAATGCTATTGGTGATGATTTGATCATAAAATAGGATGTGATCATAAAAAATTCTTTTATTAAAATAAGATAAAGCTTACTAATGTAAGATAAACAAAATAACACAAAATAAAATTCTAGATATATGTATGTTGATTATAAAAAAGAAAAAAACTTATCTTGTGATTGCTTCTAGCCTTTTGAATCTACTATTTTCTTAGCACTAATAAAAAAATTAGTATGAAAATAAATATTGTTATATATTTAACTCTTAAAACAGTAACAATGTAATTTACAATACAATGATCAAAAAGTGTTTTTTTTAGTCAAAAAAAGACTACTGTTTAAAAAGATAAAAGAAAAAAAGGGAAAATTTATGCTTTTTATTTAATATTAAAATTTGTATAATTTTTTATAACCACAAGCAATACCAACAATTATATTTTTTAATAATATTTATTATGATATAAAAAAAAGCAATTAAGATTTTTAAAATAATTACTTTATTTATAAAATTTATTTAATTAATTTTAAAAACGTATATCATTTTGATTTAAAGTGTAATTTTAAAAGAATACTATTTATTTATTATAAAAAGTATTTAGTTTGTTCATTTTTTTTGTGTTGAGTTTTATAAAGGTATAAACATTTTAAATCTTTAATTCTACAATTATATTGTAAGTTTTAGAAAATAATGCATTTTAAAAAGAAAAAAAATTTGGATCTATAAATAAAGTTGATAAAAATAAAAACAAAAAATGAATTTTTTTTTTTTTTTATAAATATTTAAAATGATAAACTATATTTAGTAAATTAAAAAAAAAATTTTTTTCATACAACTAGTTATAATATAATGATAGTCATTTTTTTATATAAAACTTTCCATAGTCATAAAAATTTATTATTTATAATATTTTACAAACATTTATTTAAAATATAAAATTTTGTCTTAATTAATTTTCAATATATATCTTTTGAACTAAAAAAATAAATAATTATTATGTTTAGAGAAACTTTTCTCTTTTAGTATGTTAAATAAAAATATATCATTACCTTGACCTTTTTAATATGATAAAATCTATGATTTAAATTATATGATATATATTGATATAAAAAGAAATATTAACGTTATTTTTAAAACAATTTTCTGTTAAAGAAAGATAATTATTTTGTTTAAAAATGTTTACACAAAATTATATTCCTAATAATGTTATGATAACTGGTGGATGTGGATTTATTGGATCCAATTTTATTAATTATATTTTTAATATATGGCCAAATGTTAAAATTGTAAACGTAGACAAATTGATTTTAAATAGTGACATACATTATATTAAAAAAAAAATTCAAGAATCCCAAAGATATAATATTATTACAACAGATATTAAAAATGTACCTGTTATAAAGGATACATTAATTAAGTATGAAATTGATACTATAATTCATTTTGCAGCTGATTGTACATCAATAAGATGTTATAATGATCCAAATGAAGCTATTGAAAATAATGTTGTAAGTTTTATTAAGTTTGCTGATACAGTTCGTTCATATGGAAAAGTTAAAAAATTTATCTATATCAGTACTGATGAAGTTTATGGAGATTCAGATTTATCAAAAGAAGAAAATGGAAAAAAAGAAAATAGTATTCAATTACCAGGTAATCCATATGCTGCTACTAAATCAGCATGTGAAATGTATGTTCAAATATATTTACAAACATACAAATTACCAATTGTAATATTGAGAATAAATAATATATATGGACCAAATCAATGGGATGTAAAAATTGTTCCTCGTTTTATTACCCTTGCTATAGATAAAAAAAAATTTACTATACAAGGGGAAGGAAAACAATTGCGTTCTTGGTTATTTGTTGATGATGCTGCTGAAGGTATAATTAAAGCTACTGAAAAAGGAAAAATTGGAGAAATTTATAATTTAGGAACATATTTTGAGATGAATGTTATTGACTTAGCTTATACAATTCAAAAAGAAGTTGACATTCAATTAAATAGAAATGAAACACCAGTTGAATTTGTTTCTATACCAGATAGACCATATAATGATTTACGATATCTTATTGATATAACTAAAGCAAAAGAAGAATTAGGATGGGAACCAAAAACAGAATTTAAAGAAGGAATTAGAAAAGTTGTTATTTCACATATAAATAGTCTTCAAAAATCTGCTAAAATGAGAGTTGCTATTTATGGTGGTAAAGGATGGGTTGGAAAACAATTTTTAGAATATTTTAAAAATAAAGAAATTCCATGTGTATTGGCAAATAAAAAGCCTGGTTTTGATAAGGATAATGATGTATTAGATGAAATTATTTCATTAAATCCAACACATATTTTATGCTGTACAGGTAGAACTCATGGTGGAGAGTATAAGACAATTGAATATTTAGAAGGTGGTCCAGAAAAAACATACGAAAATGTTCGTGATAATATGTATAGTGCTATCATATTAGCTGAAATTTGCAAAAAAGAATCAATACATTTTACATATGTTGGAACTGGATATTTATTTTCATATGATAAAGAACATCCAATCGGAGGAAAAGGTTTTGATGATGATGGTAAGTTATTTACACTAGTATTGTTTTTATTTTTTTAGATCTTCCAACATTTTTTGGAAATTCATATTCTGTTGTTAAAGGATACACTGATCGAATGATTGGTTCATTTAAAAATTCTGAAATAATAAATGCTAGAATAACACTTCCATTAAATTTTAATTTAAATGAAGATCGTAATTTATTAAGTAAAATAATCAAATATAATCAAATATTTGATTTACCAGTATCTATTACAATTCTTCCTGATTGTATACCAGCACTTGTTTCATTAATGGAAAAAAGATTTGGTGGTAATTTAAATCTTGTTAATCCTGAACCAATAAGTTTACATGAAATTCTACAATTATATAAAAAATATGTTGATAAAGATCTTCATGATTATAATGTAATTACTAAAGATTCTGACAAAGGAAAAGAACTTTTAGCAACAAAAGGAAACTGTGCTCTTAATACAGAAAAACTTGTCAAAAATTATCCGATTATTAAAACATCTCGTGAATCACTAATTGAAAATTTTCTTAAACTTGCTACTAATTAATTATAAATAACTTTATATTATATTTTATTATATAATATAAAAATATATAAGATAAAAGTACACTAACATAATTTAATTTAAAAAAAAAATATAATTTTTGGTTGTTTAATACATTATACTATATCTATTATTATATTAAATAAATTTTTTATTTTTATAAAATAAAGAATAAGAAAAATTTTATTTAGTTAAATAAATTAATACAACAATTGATAAACATCACTTTATGCAAAAGTAAAACATTAATCACTTTAATAGATTTATCTATTTGATATAATAAATTATAGTTATCATTGATGTTGGCATTAACTTTGTTATTAGTATATTTTCATTATATAATATTTATTTTTGTGACAAAATATTTAATGTTGTTCTTTAACATTACTTATTAACATTAAGTTTATAAATAACTAGTATAATATTAAACAACTGTTGTTGACGATAATATTTTAACATTTATATGTAGGTGTAAACAATATAAAAGAGGTAAAAACACAATGCCATGGCAATTTTGTTAAAAGAATAATAATGATCAAATGTAAGTTGTTAATTTTTAATCTATAATAGTAACTTTTTTTTTAAGATTTCATATTCGTAATATTGCTTCTTAATGTTTCTGTATTTGGAACTTCTGATGGCAATAGAGAGAAAGAATACAGAAAGTTTATTGGAGAAAGAGAATTGGTAAATTTTATTTGATAGTATTATTTATTTTTTCTCTTTTAGCCAGTTCCATTTAAAACAAAAGTAACAGAACCATTAAAAACAGGTCATACAATACATGTTATTGGAACTATTTCTGAAAAACCAAAAAGAATTGATTTTAACTTTCATAAAGGAGCAAGTGATGATGCTGATATGCCTCTTCATCTTTCTATTCGTTTTGATGAAGGACTTTTCCACAGCAAAATTGTTTATAATATTTATGAAAATGGCAATTGGTCTGAAACTGAACAAAGAATTGCAAACCCATTTAAAGCAAACTCTGAATTTGACTTAAGAGTTCGTATTACTGATGGCGAATTTAAAATGTATGCAAATAGAAAAGAAATTGGTATTTTTAAACAAAGAACATCAATTGACGGAGTAAGTTTTTTAATTTTAAAAAATAAATAAAATATACAATTTTAGATTGATCATGTTTCAATTAAAGGAGATTTAAAATCACTTAGTCTTTTTAAATATGGTGGAATTCTTTTTGAAACTCCATACACCGCTCTTGCTAATTTAACACCAGGAAAAAGACTTGATATATCTGCAATGCCAAGAGGAAAACGTGTTGATATTGATCTTCTTCGTAAAAATGGTGATATAGCACTTCAACTTTCTATTAGATATGGTGAATCAGCTATTGTAAGAAATACTAGAGTTGGAGAACTTTGGGGAGAAGAAGATAGAACTGGAAAATTCCCATTAAATAAAAATGAACTTTTTGATCTTACAATTATTAATGAAAGTTGGTCATTCCAAATCTTTATTAATGGAAAAAGATTTGGTACTTTTGCTCATCGTGGAGATGTTAATGATGTCAAAAATTTAGAAATTACTGGAGATGTTGATATCCTTACAGTTACTATCAATGATGTTATTGCTTAAAAATAATATTTTTTTTTATAAAAATATCGTTTATGATTAAAAATATAAAAAAAATTTAGCATTAAAATAAGTTGAATTATTTATATTTTTTTAAAAATGAAATTTTTTTTAAATATCAAATGAATAATTAAACAAAAATTTTTTTTTATTGTAAAGAAAATAAAAATGTTAAAATAAATTTTTTTATTTTCATGTATCAAATGAATTTGTTAAAAATTTTTTATAACTTTATTTTTCTAGTTCTAATTTTTAAAATTTGCATATCAACAACTGAAAATAGTTTTAAATTTGAATCTATTAAAATATCTATACTTTTCAAACCATCAAAAAATGGAAATAATTTAAATGACCAATTAAATGTATTATTTTATTTTAAAATTTTACTTTTATTCATATTTTAGAGAGCATTAGGAAAAGCAATAATATGGATTCAAAATTTATTATATGTTAGAATAATGGAAGAATCATTTATTATAACTAAAAAAGACTATTTTAATTGTATTGAAAATAAAAATATATCTATAAATTATTTGATCAGTACATTGTACAAATCAGAATACGAAACTTATAAAAATTTTATAAAATTTAATGATACAATAAATCTTTCACATTTAAATATTAATTTTGGAATACTTTTAGAAGTTAATGAAGGAAGATGTTCATCAAAATCATTAGAATTTGCTTTTGCTAAAGTATGTCATTCAGAAAAATTGAAAAAATACAGTCGTCCAATTATTGGAAAACTTGTTATATGTAAAGATTCACCATCATGGAAACATATAAAAGTACCAGAAGATGTTATAAAACATGAAATTATGCATGCACTTGGTTTTGGTATTTATATCAATAAAAAAAAAGAAAAAACTAATTTTGATATTATACAATGGAAAGTAGGTAATAATTATGATAATAATCAAACTTTTATACGTTACTTTATGGATTTTGATTCAAAAGCTGTTAAATTTGCTCAAAAACATTTTAATTGCACAAGATTAAAACGAATTGAAGCAGATGATAAAAATCAATTTCATTTAAATGAATATATCTTTGGTAATGAATTAATGACACCAATATCAAGTAACAGTAAAAATATTTTAACTGAAATAAGTGCTAGTATAATGGAAGAAACATATTTAGGTAACATTAGTTGGTATAAATTTGATATGAATAAAGTAGCTAAAGAATCTAAAAAATATTGGTATGGAAAAGATTGGGGATGTGATTTTATTGAAAAAAGTTGTTATGAATATATTCAAAATAATATTAATAAACCATTTCCTTTTTGTTCAGAAAAAGATTATATGATATCATATTGGAAAAGTGGATATGTTGAAGTTTGTTATGAAAAAAGAAATAAACAAAAAAATAAAATGCTTTTAAAATGTAATATTCAAAGTTATATTGATGAACCAGGAATTAAGATTAATATAAAAAAAACACCTATTATTAATTTTTATCCAAATTTACAACATTATGGAATAAAATCAAATGCATTTGGTTCAACAAAAATATATAGATATTGTCCAATGATAAAACAAATTGCTGAAAATAATGAATTTTTTTTAAGAATTGATAAAGAAGGTTCAAAAATAACAAAATGTTAATTATTATAATATTTTTATTATTATAATTTTATGAGATCATAAAATATTCAAAGTAAATCTAACAAGTAATATATTATACTAAATAATTTTAAAATTTACGAAAAGTAGTTGTTGCGGTAGTATTTTTTTCTTGATAAGCATAGTATACACTTGATATATCATCATAATTAAGTACGCTTTCTTCTCCCATTCCAGAATCATAATTTTTTGATTTTGTTATAGTTGTTGTATTATTTCCTTGACAAATTGATGTTATATTTTCATTAGTACCACATCCACCTAAACTATCAATTTTAATAATTTTTTGAACAGGTGATAAAATATTAGGTCCAATAACTTGTTTTTGCAATAATAATGTTGCATGTTTCTGTAAAAGATTTGGTGATGAATATTTTGAATAAGGATTATCAATATTTTCCATTGGATTTTCAATACCATCTGTTTTACCCGTCCAATGATTATTTTTAGATGATTTATAAATTGTTTCATTTCCTCCATTATCATACTCATCAAAATTTGAGCATGTCTTTATATTTGATACTATATTTTGACTACTTGGTGATATAGTTCCTGATGATGTTTCATTATGTAAAACTGTTGATGAATTTCTACCAACAGAATTTATTTTTTGATCTAACCATAATTCATTATTACTTTGTGGATTTGTTTTAAGTTTTGGTGTTGATGAAGTACAAAAGAGTAATAATAATGTTGATAATAATATAATTAAATCATTTAAAATATCTGTTACAGGACTTCGTTGATAACCCATTAATTTTGACCATGTACCTATGTTTGTTAAAACACAGCATATTGCAAGAAATAAATATTGTGCTATTGTTTGTTGATAATCAAATAATGAATAACCAATAATATTATAAGTTTTATTTCTTGTTATTAAGAAAGATGTTGTTGTTGTATAAAATATTGCTAATATCATAATACAAATTGGTCCAATTATTATCCAAAATGTTTCATTAAATAAAATTATTGAACATGTAGATGAGTATAAAAATACTGCAACACTGTGTAATGGTGATAAGACAATTCCAATTAATAATAAAACTATATTTGATATATTTTGATTACTAGATAAAATTGTATTATATATTGTTAATGTATATATTAAAATCCATGAAAAAAGAAATGTTGTTGTAAATGTAAAAATAGCATTTCTTGTTGAACAGTAAACAGATGAATAATTAATTCTTGGCATTAATAATATTGCTATAATATTTATAATAAATCCAAAAACAATTATTGTTTTTATTCCTCTATGATCTACATTTTTTAAGAATAATAACAATATTAGTGAAATTAATGAGCCTAATAAAGTAATAATACCACATACTTCATGAAAATATGGTATACTACTAATATTATTTGTTAAATGAATTTGAAAACCATTAACAGTATCACTAATTACTGAGAAAATTCCACTTCCTGTAAATTGACAAACAACATGAGTTGAGTTTAAACCAATCATTAAAGAATTTTCATTTGTCCATGATGAATTAATATCATTTATATTCCAACTTGAAAATCCATGAGTTCCATATAAAATCCCACTTACTAATCTAACACATTCATAATTTTTCCAATTGCCATGTGATTTTATAGGAAAAGCTACATTAATTCCCATGTCATATGATGATTTAGTTGTATCCATATCTAATACTTGAAATGCTGAAACAATATTACTTTCACATTTATTACAATTACTTGGTACATATATCATATAAAATATTGTTCCAGTAGCATATCTAGATGAAACTTCAATATTAATATTTTTTAAAAAATTTTCTCTTCTATCAATAAAATGATTATATTTTGGTAATTTAAGTGGTGCAGGATATTTTTTATTAATATCATCTATTTCATCAACATTATCAATACTAAAAATTATATTTGGATATGTTATTTGAAATGGTTGAAGAAAAGAGTAATCATAATGTATTAATGCTAATTTTTTACCAAAATTGTAAAGATATTGTAGAAGATTCAATTGCTTATTAATATCAATTTCCATACTAATAAATGAAGCTGCATTTACAATATTTTCAGTAAATATATGATTATGTATATGACTATCTTTAAGACTATTTGATTTTATAATTGTATCCATTATTGCAAACCATTTATTAATATTTTTTCCTCTTATATAAATAACCTCTTCTGTACTATTTTTTAATAATAAAGCTAATTCAGAAATATCAATCATTGTATCTGATTGCCAATGATTATTTCTTCCAATATGTAAACTAGTTAAAGTACAATTATCTAAATTTACTTTTTCCCAAACTCCTGACATATCACATTTTCTAAAAGCAATACCAATTTGTGAAAATGGACATGATTGTTTAGCAACTGATCCAAAAACAGTTGTTGGCCATTGTATTCCATATTCTATATTTGATGGACATCTTCCTTTTATTTTTACACACATCATTGTTTTTTTATCAAGTAATTCTAATTTATTTTCACATCTATCACATCTTCTTCCTGTAGCATCACCAACACATGGGCATTGTCCATTTTCATCACAATCAGATGATGAACTACCTACACCACATTCACATTGTGTACATTTACCATTTAACATAAAATAATTTCTTGGACATTCACATTTACCTGTTATACTATTACATATATTTTTTAAACCTTTTAATGTATTACAATTACAACGTTTACAATTAGGAAAAATTCCATAATAACCATGTGGACATATTTGATAAGATTTTTCTTTTTCACAATTAAAACCAGTAAGATATTCAGGACATAAACATTCATAACCATATGTATTATTTTTTAAATTACATATACCTTCAGAACCACAAATATTAGGAATTGAACAAATATTTACACATTGATCACCAACATAACCATTGTTACATTTACATGAATGTCGATCCCAATCTCTTATACATTTACTATGTTTTGGACAAGTATTTGTTAAACATTCATTTGGTGCTTGACATCCTGGTTTTGTTTTTGATTGTAAATGTAATTTTAAACGATAAGAATTTATTTCAACATTTCTTATACATCCACGATATTTTAATGCACCTAAATATGAAGGATTTTGTCCTGTATGCATATTTTTAATAATTCTATTTGATATTTTTTCATTAGAAGAAATAACTTTTGAATAAATTGCATCAACAGTAATATTAAATTTATTCATTAAAACATCTATGTTTATAGATATTGAATGCCATAATCCATCAGAAACTAATGGATATTGCATTATATATAAATTTCCATCCAAATTAAAAATAGTTGTACCACCTTCAATATTTAAAATAAAATATTTCATTTTATTTTCAAATTGAATTACCATTACTTGAGTATTCCTTTCGCGTGTTCTAAATTCAAAATATATATGACGTGCTTCAAAATTAGATGTTGGTTTCCAACTACCATAAGAACCTTCTAAAAATAAAGATATTGCAGAAGATGATTCTTGATTACAACTCATTTTTGAATGAACACGATGATGACAACGACATATATAACCACCCCACTTATCAATACATTTAGCTGTTGAATCACAAGGATTTGAATATTGACATATATCTCTTTTTTCTTTACATCCTTCAATAACATTTCCCTCTTTTTCAAATGTAGAAAATTTAGAAAAATCAATTAATTTATAGTCAATATAAAGATCTTTTATACATCCATTAAATCCATTTATATAATTACCATTTATCTTATTATTTTTAATACCACCAATAAATAAGCCTGTTTTTACATCAAAGAATCTGTTGCATGGTACAGCTAAATCATTACATATTTTTGGTAATTTAATAATTGTAGTAGATGCACATTTAGGATATCCAAATGTATTATTATTATGTAGTGCAAGAAAAGAATCACAATCATCTAAGCTAATAACCAGCTGGCGTGATGAAAAATTAATATGTATTGTTCTCCAATTTCCATTACTTATACGATTTTCTCTAGAATCTTCCATACTTGTAATTGCAACCTCATTTCCTAGTGAAATTTCCGCATTTAAAATTCCATTTTTTATATAAATCATAAAATAATCTTTTTTAGATGTTTGTTTCATTTCCCCTGCATATAATATTAATCCTTCTTTAACGATTGTTGCAATATTTATTTTTATATACCATTGAAGACGAGAAAGAGTAACAGGAACAACTATATATCCATCACCAGAAAATGAAATAGAACGTAATCTACAATAATTATCTGTTTCACTTTTTTCCCATTTACAAAATTGACATGTTGGTTTACGATTTTTTATTACACATATAGAATCAGAATGACATGATGTTGGAAGACAGGTGTCCAATTCATTTAAAATTTCACAATTTTTTCCTTAAATAATACATATAATATATTTATAAAAAGGTTTAATATATAGTTTTATTATTTTCTTTTATTATATTTTTAATAACCCCCTACTTAATTTTATATAATAATATATATAATATAAAAGAAAAAATTTAATATATTATGCAATATACTTATATTATATATATATATTATAGTCTCATAATATTTGATATCATGGGATTATATAGTTATATCTATAATACAAATATTATCAACAGCTGTCATGATAAAATAATTTTATCTACATATAGAAAAGATAGTTAATCAATTAAATAACTTTTTCAATTATTTAATTATACAAAGTTAAATTTAATAGTTTAAAAAGTCAAAGTTAATGCCGAAAATAGATTAAATGTCATATCTCTTTTAATAGTTCTTTTAACGAGTTTTACTTTTTTAATTATATTTTAACAGTACACTTACCATTATATCCAGGAAGACATTGACAATAATAATCATTTTCTAATGATTGACATGTGCCATTATTTTTACATGGACTTTCGTAACACATATCAATTTTAACATTACAATGCCCTATTTTGTCATAAACTGTTCCAAACCCGGAAGGACATTCACATTGATGACTTCGTTTATTTTCAAATGAACGGTAAATGAAACTGTCAGTTTCAATAATTTTATTATCAGACCCTACATATTTAAATGTTTGTTTACATTTTTGATAATAAGGACATGGTTCTGTATTACATATTTCATCACGTACCAATTCAATTGACCTTCCAAACATTTCAGAAATATTTGCTCTTCCCTCAACAATCATTTCTTCAATTCTCCAAGTATTCATACTTTCTATATTTTCATTTATTATAAAACTAATTAAAAGAGTATTATTTTTTTCATCAATTCCAATAACAGCAATATTGTTAGGAGTCCAATAATTATTTAATAAAGCAATTGAACTAACAAATTTTTCATAAATGTCAAAATCTAAAAATTCATCTTTTGTCACATCATTAATTGATATAGTTATTGCTTCTCCTAAATTTTTTTCATTAATTGGATGATATAATAAATGGCAAATAGAACATTCTGTATTAGAACCATCTAAAAGTATAAAATTATATTATAATTATAATAAAAAAAGAGGTATATTTAAATAATTATTACGTAGACTTATTAATTTAACAAAGTGTTACTTAGTTATAAAATTAATATAAATAAGATTAATTAATATGTTTTAACTGTTACGCAAAAAATTAAATAAATTTGGATAATAGAACATAATAATAGATTATGTATTATTAATAATAATAGAGTATTGTTAATCCTCTTACCTGAAACACATGATTTAAGTTGTAAGGACACATGACGATTTAAAAATTTTAAAAGTTTAAGTTTTCCACTTTTTTTTTCTACAGATATTATTTCATTAGGTTCCAAAAAATATTCTAATGTTGCATTTTGATCAGGATCACTTAAATTAAGAATAATTATTAAGAAAAAAGTTTTTTTTAAACTTACAATGCTGGAATAACACCAATATTTTCAATATATTCAGAATTATATTTATTAATAAGAATTATAAAATTTCGAAGTTGAGGTTTATTATCATTTTTATCTGTAACAAATATGTGAACTGGTACTGTTGAACTTAATTGTTTACTTGCTGCTTGTACTTCTATATTAAATTTATTAATTTTATCTTCATAATCAAATTCAACACGACTACGAAGAAAAACTGATTTTGTATTATTTAAATTTGTTTCAAGTTCAAAAAATTTAGCATCACTACCGGCAAATATTTTAAATTGAATATCTCCATTATCACCAATATCTGGATCATTTGCTGTCAATATACCAATCAATGTTCCAGGTTCCATATTTTCAGGAATATAAAAAGTATAAATTTGTTTATCAAATTGTGGAGCATTATCATTAACATCTTCTAATTTTATTGTAACAATTGTTTTTGAAATTTTTTGTGGTGTTCCTCTATCTTTTGCAATTACAGGTAAAATAAACATTTCTACATTTTCTCTATCTAATTTTTGATTAACACGTAATGTACCTGATGTTCTATCTAATCGAAATTTGTCCATTTTTACAAATTCATCATTTTCATCTAAAAAATAATCTATTATACTATTTATTCCTCCATCATTATCAGTTGCAGTAATTTGTAAAAAGCTAGTCCCTACAGGAATATCTTCAGGAATTGAAATAAAATATTCTCCTTCCATAAAAACCGGTGAGTTATCATTTACTAAAAGGAAACAATATAATTAGCATATGTTTTATATTAAGTAAAGAGGTAATCTTTGAATGTAGAGCAAACAAGATGAATGGATTAATGTGTAAAGTAAGAACCTATTATGGTTATTTCAATAGTTTATTAATAAACAAGAGTAAAATCCAGATGTTTAAACTTAATTGGAGTGGATATGGTTGTGGCATAAAGAAGTAAGTGTATATTTTTGAGATAATAACTTCAAGTCTTAATTATCCCTTCCTTATAAAATTATTATTATAACACATTTTATATTTTTATGAAAAAGTTATTTATAATTACATTATAAATAAATGTTTTAATAATAATTAACTTACCGTCTTCAATAAGAATTTCTAATAAAGTATCACTAGATAATGGTGGTATACCATTATCTTGTACAGTTACCTTTAAAGTATATGAACTTTGTGTTTCACGATCTAATAGTTTGGCAACTGTAATAACTCCTGTTTGTTTATCAATTCTGTAACAAATAAAAATGTAATATGATATTAATATATATTTATTTACCTAAAATCTTTATTATCAATAAAAAAAGACAAATTAGCATTTTGTCCTCTATCGTTGTCATCTGCTTTCATTTGCATAACATGAAATCCAATAGGTGAATCTTCAGGAATAATAACATTAAATGAGTGTTTAATAAAAAATGGTTTTTGATTAACATCATTTATAAAAATTTTAATAGTTGTAAAACCTTTTTTACCACCTTGATCTGTGGCGGATATTAATAAATTTATATTTGTATCATCAACATCAAATGGTTTTGTTAATCTTAAAAGAGCACCTTCATTTCCTCCTAAATTAGTTAATGAAAATATATCTTTATCACTTTTTTCTATTCTATAGATAATTTTTGAGTCAAGGTCATAATCATTAGCTTTTAAAATTATTATTTGTGTACCTTTTTGTATATCTTCCGGCATTGTTATTTCATATACATCTTTTTCAAATTCTGGATAATTATCATTAACATCTTTAATTAATATTTGTATTTTAATTGATGAATTTAATGGAGGTTCTCCTTGATCTATAGCAATTACTTCTAATGAATATTTATCGATTTTTTCACGATCTAAACTTATATTAGTAAAAATAATACCACTATCACTATCAATAATAAAATTAGATTGATTATTATTTATAAAATAATATTTTATTTCTCCATTTATTCCAGTATCATCATCAATAGCTTCAACTTTACCAACTTCTGTACCAATTGGTGAATTTTCTTCAATTATAAATTCATTTTGAAATGTTATAAATAATGGTTGATGATCATTAATATCTTTTACATGAATATAAATTGTACATCTATTTGATAATGCTGGTTGTCCAGAATCTTTTGCTCTTACAACTATTATATATGGACTCATTTTAGGATTTAATTTTTCTTTTAATATTATTTCACCACTTTCATAATCAATTAAAAAACTACTACCAGAGGAAGTTATTATTGAAAAATGAACTTTTCCATTTTCTTCTGTATCATTATCAGTAACATTTAATTGTATAACTGAAAAAGGTATATTTTCATTTTCATTTAAATATACATGATATTCAGATTTATCAAAAGTTGGCACATTATCATTAACATCTAAAATTGATATTTCAACATACGCTGATGAATTAAAAGATGGTACTCCATGGTCTTTAGCAAACACTTTAAAACGTATTAATGAAATTGTCTCACGATCTAACTCTTTTACAGTTTGTATTACTCCTGACTGAGAATTTATTTTTAAGTGGTCACTTCCTGGAGAAGGTTGTATAAAATATTCAACTTTACCATTATCACCAGAATCTTTATCTTGTGCAAATACTGAAAGAACTGTTGTTCCAATTGGTGCATCTTCACGAATTTCAGCAAAATATGATGTTCTTTCAAATATAGGAATATTATCTTGAACATCAATAACATTTATAATTACCAAAACACTTGAAATTATTGATGGATCTAATCTTTCAAAAGCGGTAACTTTTAGTACATGCTTAGATAAACTTTCGTGATCTAATTGCTTTACTAATGTTATTTGTCCTGAAATAGTATCTAATGCAAATATATCAGCTGATCTTGAATCTTCAGGTGCGCTCATTGAGTAATATATAGATCTTTTTTTTTCATGTTCCGCTTTAATATTTACAATTACTGTTTTAGGTAAAGCATCTTCAGAAATTTGAACATTATACTTTTCCTGTGAGAAATGAATTGGTGAAATAATAGGATTTCTTCTTCTTAACCATCTTTTTGTACGTTTACGACCAAATTTAGTCTCTGATGGCAAAATATTTTCTAATAATTTTTCATTACTATTATCTTTTATAATAGGGATTGAAAATTTTCTATGGGCTAATAAAAATGTACTATTTTTATAGTCATTATATGAGTAACATTTATATCGGTATTCTATTTTAATGTTTGAGTGATAAAAACACATTCTTCTTTTAGCAAATACAATGCCATTATCGGTATCTAAAGATATATAACTCGATTTTATTTCAAAGGGTATATTACAACTTTTTGACTTTTCTATATTTTTAGTATCGTTCCCTAAAGAAAACATAAAAATTGGATGACCTTCATGTAAACATATTGGTCTTGAAATTGGAAGATATATAATACTTGAATCCTTTGGCAATAAGCATGAATTACATTGTTGAATTTTAGCAGTAAGTTTTTCATAAAGGTATGGATGATTAATATAAAATTGACAAATTTGTGGTAATATATTAAAAATAAAAAAATATATTATACAATACCGTTTATTCATATTTAATAATTAATAATAATTATTGTATTTTTATAAATTCATTCGAATATTTAGAAAATAATAAATAATTTTTGTTTTTGTTTTTATTATATTATAGAATATTAATAAGTAGAAAAATATTTCAGAATATTTAATAATAGTAATATAATTTTAATGAATAAACCATAAATATAGCTTTAATATCTAAAAAAAAAATGTTATAATAACTTCTTAATAATTGGTTATAAACAACGTAAATATAAATATATATTAAAATAGAAATAGCTACTTTTTACTTCACACATATAATTAAAACGCTTCTTAGTTGTTATTTAGACATTGATAGCTGATAAAAATTTATTCTACCCTTATCTGAACTAATATAAAATTATATATGAAATTCTGACAAGAGCAGTAAGCTTGAAGTACTCAGGAGATATCTACCGACCACTCCCTCATTATAGCTTTCTCTTGTCTTATATATGATGTTGATGTCCTATTTAGCCAAAATAAAGAGGAAAATGGGCGTCAATGCGCAAGTTAGGGAAAATACATCTTTTATAGCACATTATTTTAAGTAAATGAATAATAAAAACCTTAAATTACTTAATAAATTATAAAGTTATTAAAGGTTTTATATTATTATTAATGAAAATACTGTGTTTTTTTTAATAGTTATAATTAAATGAAATTGTAAACTATAACTATTAAAATGATATGATTACGTAAATAGTAAATAAATCTATGTGAAATAAAAACTACATTCTCATGAATTCAAGCACTTATCAAATGGCCTACTTGATAACAACGTTAAAATTTTTTGAAATACTAATTAAATGGGTGTAATAAAAAATTGTACAATTAATTTAAAAAAATACTATATTAAACAGTAAAATGATATTTTAAAAATAATAAATATTTAAAGAAAAAGGATAATTAAAAGAATAATATATATATAAACAGGTTTATGTGCCAACAAAAACGCTACTATAATTGTTAGCATTTTTAATGTAATATATTCTCATTAATCATAAAATGTCATGGTTAAAAATGAAAAATTATAATTAAAGGATATCTACAAAAGTCTGTCAATAAACAGTCACTCTTTCATAATATGTATGATTCACATTAAAATAAGACAAAGTCAAAAAGGAAAATTTTAAAGGTACCGGCAACATTAGAAAAGAACTGTAAATTTATTAAAAAGTATTCTATGAATAGATTCATTAAGTTGTCTTTAAAAACAGATGTGCTACTGATTCAACACTTTTCATATAAAGTAATCTACAATGATAAAAAGATAAGTATAGAATATAACAGTCTTAATTTTATAAAATAAATTAAATAACTTTTAAAACAATTATTTATAATATTAAATTTAGTATAAGTATATCATAAGTGATATTAATTTATTGTATTGTTTGCAAATTTGGCATCGTATAATCAATTATAATGGATATAATATAATTATTATAATTTTAAAAGGTATTTTAAGTACAATTGATAAAAAACTATATTATAATTATAAACAGATAGTTTATTATTACGATAAAAAGTTAAATTGTATATTTTTTTTCTTAATTTACATTTAATTATTAAAACATTATATATGATATATAAACAATCATCTAAAGTATATTTATGACGAAATAAATTAAAATATATAATTTGTTTAATTTATGTAAAATTATATTAAAAGTTAAAATTTGACAAAAATTAGCATTAAAAAATAATTTTATAATTTATTCATAATAATTTTAATCATGAAATACTCAAAATTAATAATTTTAAGTTTAAAAGTTAATATATAATTTTTTTAAGCTTTTCTTAGCTTAATAACTATATAAAATTTAAAAATAAAAGCTTATTTTAATATATTTTGTGAAAGAAAGTAAGAAATTATTTTAATTTTTATTAAAATAAGATTTTGAATTCTTTAAAATTTGTTAAATCTTGCTAAAACTTCAATTAAAAAAAAATTTGATAATATGATTTATTAAAATGTTATTTTTTTGACAACAATTATTGAAAAACTTCAATATAAAATAAATTTCAATTTTCTTATTTTTATTAATAATTTTCGAATAAAATTTACAAAAATAAATTTTTATCTTTATTAATTTTTTTTTTAAAATGTTAATATAATATTAGCAATAAAAAAATTTTTTTTATGAAATTTTAAATATAAAATTGAATTTAACAAGTTTAAATAAAAAAATATATATTTTAATGCTTATTTTGTTTTTAAAAACTATATATCTAAAATTATTTAAAATATAAAAATTTTTTATTAATAATTTTATAATAATTTTTAATGCAATATGATTTTGTAAATATTGAACAATTTTTGTATGCGTTTAAATAGTTTTATTTTTTTTTAAATATTTAATATATTTTTCTTAAAAAAATTATGTATAAATTAATTATTTTAAGACTATAAATTTGTACGTTATTTTTATTATTGAAATTTTTATTATAAATTCATCTTATTTCTGATATTGCAAAATTAATTATTCTTAAATTTTATTATAGATACAGTTTATATTTTAAAATTTATAAAACTTTTCTTTTTAATTTTACTGTACAAGTGTCTTAACTATAATTTAATTTAAAATTATGTCCTCATATTTAATTTAAATATAAAAGGAACAAAAGAATTTATATAAATTAATAAAATTTTGTATAATAAATAAAGTTAATGAACATTATTTGTGATACTATAATAAATTAAATGTAACTAGCTATAAAATTTATACACTATCTTGAAATTTAGAAATATCCTTTAATAAAATTCTTATTAGAAAAAAATTTTTTTAGAGTATTTTTATAACAAAATTTGTTGAATAAAAAGTACCAAAAAAATTAATTTATTAATAACAATAAATTTAAAAATAAATTTTTTTTAAAACACTATTAAATTTATTTGATAATTTAAAGTAAAAAAGTTTTTTATGAATATAAAATAAATTTAACAATTTCAATACACAAAATAGTTATATATGCGTTTTAAAAAATTTAAAACCTTGTATTTTTAATAAAAAAAATAAATTTTTATTGAGTTATCTTGTTTATAATAAATAAAAAAAAATTTTCAATATATTTAAAATATTATATATAAAGATAATTAAAATACTTAGGTTAACTTTATATATACTAATGTAAAACCTTATCTCATGACATAATTATTATTTTAATTAACATTTAATTTTAATAAGTAAAAGTATTAATAAAAATGACTTAAAGTTAAACAAAAAGTTGAAATCTTTTTTTTTATTATTAATTTTTTGTTAAACAAGTATATATACTATATATTTAAATGTTATAAAAATAAAAATTTTTTTTAAGTATACTTTAAAATGTATCAATAAATTGCAGGTTGTTACTTTTTATTTTTATTATATGTTAGAAAACAAAAATTATAAATGTATCTACATTATTACTTATACATTAAAATAAATTTATTAAATAGAAATTAGTATTTTTTTTATTATTTTTTCTTTTTTTAAATTTTGTTTTATTTTCTTAATAGAATATTAAATAAAAGTAAAATAAAAATAACGTTAATTTAAAATAAAAAAATTTTCTAGTTATGTTATAATTTTATAATAGCACTATTTAGATTTAAAATTCTTAATCTATTAATTTACAAAAAAAAAAATTAAATATTCATAAATTATTAGAAATTTTAATCTAAATGAAATTAAATAACTTATTGTAGCAATAATATCCAATTGAATTACAAAAGCATGGACAAGATGTATATTTAGTCACCTAGTAAATTTTTATCAAAAATCCACTTTTAGTCATCATTTATCGTTTTTTAAAAACTTTTATCATTTTGTTAAGCAAATAATTTTTCATTTTATTTTTTTATACTTTTAAATAAAATTTATTATTACCACTTAGTAATTTTTTTAAAATTTTTTTATTAATATGATAAATTTATTTACAACGTGCAAGTTTAATGAAATGATCAAAAGTTACTTAATATTAAAAGTTTTTAATTTTTGAATAAAATATTATTTGAAAAATTCGTATAGTCAGTAAAAAAAATACAATTTTAAATAAGTTACGCATATAATAAATTATTTAAAAAAGTAACTTTTATTTAAACATTTATATATTTTTATAAAATAAACATTTTAAATAAAAAAAAATATATTCATATACTTAAAAATAAAATTTTTACTTTTAAAAATAAAAGAAAAAAAATTAATTAAATGTTTTTCACTGTATCATTAGTTTTAAACATATTAATTATTTCAATTTTACAGCTTCTTATATAAATAATAATAACATAATATTAAGAATACCTTATTTCTGTTATATTTAGTACTGCTTTATTACGACAAAAAGATATATTTAAAGAATTATTGATATATTAACATTTCATAAGATTTTTATTTATTTAGAAAGAATATGAGAAATATTAATTTTAAAGTAAAAAAATGTCTTTTTAAAAAAAAAGAAATACACTAAATCAAAAGTAGAATTGTAATTAATAAAAATTTAAGAAAGTTTTTAACATTGGCTAATTTTAAAAAGATTATAAAATATATAATTACATTATAAAATGTTTTATTGTTAATTTTGATTTATTTTTTAATAAATTTTAAGTTATAATATAATGAAAAAAAACCATATTTTTAAATTATACATAATTTACTAACATATTAATATTATACATAAAAAATGTTTTTATCGTTTTATATAAAAAGAATAATTGATAAGTTATACATTGTTATTATAGTTATAAAAAAATTTAAGGTATTACAAATAAATATTATTTAAATTTAAAAATAAATTTTTGGATGTATGAAAAATATCTATCGTTTTAATTAATCGTAAAATTTTAAATACAATAAATTTTGACTTTTAAAGTTTACTTTGTTATTTTTAATATTTTAATTTTAGAATTCCACATTTCTTCTGTTAATTAAATTCAATCTTTAATTATTCGTTTTTTGAATAATTTTAATTTTTATTAATCAACGTTAGGTTTTATTTTCAAAGAGTTTTTTTTGTACTTTGTTATATGAATTTAAATTTATTAGTTTGTTTTTATTAAAAAATATTTTTTTTGTAATTTTTAAATATAATTAGAATTGATTTTGTAAATTATTTTATTAATAAAAAAAGTTTAAATCAGTTACTAACTTTACAAAAACTTTTAATTTTAACACAAATCATATAATAAACTACATAAATGTTATAGTCTTTAACAAAATTATTTTTTTCTAAAAAAAAATTTAATCAATTCTATTGTGTAATTTTTATTAATCAATTTCATTTTAACAATTTTTGTTTAAACAATACTACTTTTTCATAAAAGTTTGATAGTTTTTTTTTGTTTAAAATGGTTAAAGCATATTTTATAAAAATTTTTTTTAGTTAAAAATTAGAAATATTTATTAATTGTATTGTTTTTACATTTTCGAATTAATATTATAACTTTTCAATAATAATTTAAAAAATCCTATCAAATTTAAATATATAAGACAATTTTCATACATTATCAGTTATAAAAACATTTGTTTAAATAATAAATTTGCAAAGTGTTAAATATATATTTAATAATTTTTTATAATTACATTCACATGTAAAAAAGAACTATTTTTTATTGCAAAAAAATTATTATCTTAGTAAGGTATCATTTTTCATCTTTTAACTTCTAATAGTTTTTTAATATGAATATTATTATTTTGAACAAAAATCAAGTGAAATTTACACATGTAACTTAAATGTCGATAGACGGAAAATAATTATTTCTAATTATAATTATATAAACAAAGAAGATTTATATAATCCTGTGTCAAATATTAAAAAAAAATATATTTTCTATGAAATAAAGGTAATTTTTTAAATAAAAAAAAATTTTTAATTATAAAAACAATTTCACTTTTAGAATATTTATTTCTTGCATGTTATACCAAAACGTGAAAAGTAACGGTTTTTTTTCTTTTTTAAAAGGAAAAACAAAACAGTACATTTTTATAAAAATATTTTGTATATTTATCTAAGTCACAAATTTTTACACAATTTTAAAAGATTACAATAGAAAATTCATTTTTGTTTTTTAAAAGTTTATCTAGAAATTTAAAAAAATAATAGAAAAATAAATATTTAAGAAAAATATCAATTGTTTTTGTTTTTAATTATATTACTATATATTTAAACAAACACAGAAAAAAGACATGATGATTTTTTTGGTAAAAGTTTATATTAAAATTATTAAAATAAAAAACAGTTTTTCAACATAACTGGAACTGTTTTAAAAACATGAAAAAATTAATACTTAATTGTGTTTGATCCTGTATAATTATATGTTATGATCAAGTAATGCATTTATTGTAATTTGTTATATATTATTATTAATTTTTTTACATTGTAAATAAATAAGGAGAGCTCTGTCAATCGACTTCGTGGTCTAGAGGTTAAGACGTTGGTATCACACACCAAAAATCGTCGGTTCGAATCCGGCCGGAGTCAAAAACGTTACTTTTTATATGTTTTCATAGTATGTATTTTTTAGATATCAAGTTTTTTACATTTTTAAAATAAAGTGAGAATAAAAAAAATAAATATGTTTAATTTCTTTAACAAAAAAAAACTAAACTTTTAATTCTATATTATTTTTAAAATTGTAAAAGTAAATAAAAATAAGTTTTTTTTTTATTTTTAAAGATATATGTATGATTTCTTCCTATTTTTTACAAAATAAAATTGAATTGAACGAAATAGTGCCCACCCACAAAAAAATTAATAATAAAGAAGTATAAATGCACAGGAAGAAGGATAATAGAGTCAGTTATTATCCTGGCATTAGCAGGCAGCATTTACATTTCCTTGGAGATATTGAACTACACCATGGCACAACGTGAATTTGAATATTTTGATAACCTATCAATCTATAATGAAAACACATTTTATTGACATAAATTAAAAGATTTTTTTGTGATAATATTCTATCTTAAAAAAATATTTTAAATAGCAATTTTAGTTGAAGGACATGTTATAAAAAAATTTGATAAATAACTATATAAAACAAAAAAGTTTTAAAAAAATTATTAATTTTTATTTAATTATTTTTATATTATAAATTTTAATATTACATAAATTTATTTTTTTAAGCTTTATTTATTTTTTAACAATAAAGATTGTCTATTTATTTAACAGTTTACAACAATTAATTTATAAATTATTAAGATTGCTTAAAAAATTATAAATTACTAATTTATATTATTTACAATAAAAACAATATTTTTCTGTTGAGAAATACTATTTATATCTATATTAACTGCTACATTTTATAATTAATTTGAGCTGTAAATTTTTTTTTTGTAAACAATTGTAAATAACATAAAATATAAAAATGTTAAATTTATTATTTTTACATTTTTTTTAACTTTATATATTATTTAACTTTTTGTTATTTTTTAAAAATTTTAATCATTTAAACAAAAAAAAACATTATTTTTTGCTAAATAATAAGATTTAAATTTTAACTATGTCTTAGTCAAAAAAAAATATTTATTGTACTTTGATTAATTAAAAAATAATATTACAACTTTTTAAAATATTTCATTGTATCTCAATTTTTATACTCAAAAAAGATTTTAAATGTAAAAATATATTACAAAAATTTTCTTATATAAATTATGTATTGTCTAATTAATATGATAATATTTGTAATTTTTGTTCAGTAAGTATTCCTATTATTTTAAAGTTAATTTATGATATAATAATAAACTTTAAAATTTATAATATTATTAATTGATACTTAATTTAAAAGTTTTATTTAAAAACTATAAAAAAACAATAATTTATTTTGTAGATAAATAAAAAATATCTTTGTCATTAAATAAATAATTTATTAAATAAAGTTCTTTAATCTTCTGATAAAGCAATTTTTTGTGTTTTTTTTTAAAGAATATTTATATAAAATTCCGGTGCAATAACAATTTTACTTTATTTTTTTAAACTTTTTTGCAATAGAAAGTTGTTCATATCTTGATTTATATTGTTTAAACTAAAGCTTTTATAAATAAATATGTCATTTTTTTAAAATTTTAAAATTTTTTTTGTTCAACTTTGCAGTTATTTTTATCAAAATATTTTTAACGATTTCTTAATATATATGACTATAAAATTTATTAATAATATGCACTTGAAACATCTATATATATTTTTAAATTTTACTTTGTAGCTTTTTAAAATATATACATATAGTAAGTAAAAATATATTTGTCAAAAAAAACGAATATTTATGAGTCTGGACAGCAATTGTTTAAATAATCAAAATCTTTTAATAATATAACTATTTTTTTTGATTTATAAAAAGTATATAAAAAATAAAGTTTCCAACTTGCCTCTAAGCAAAGGAATTTTTTTAGACAAAAAGCATGATAACTTTGGTAAGTTTATTAATTATTGATTTATATACATTATTTTAAAAAAAATTGCAAGAAATAAATTTTTATTAGTTTTGAATATAATTAATTATACTTAGTAAACATATTAACAAATAATGTAATCATTTTATTTTATCGTTTTAAAAATTGCAAAAAAATATTTATCTCACCAGTATTTGTAAAAATTTTCATATCAATATTATAATAAAAGATATTTATAGTTTAATATCCATTAATTAAATCCTGTATTTTATTTAGTATAAAATATTGTTTGTAATTACATCACTGCCTTATTAAATATCAAAAATTCTTATTGAATTTAATAATATCATTTATCTAGGCTTCAAATTTATTTTGCATAATTTTAAACAATTTAGATTTATCTATCTAAATATTAAAAATAAAAAAGTTGTGATTGTTAATAGAAATAATATAAGAATATTTATTATTACTATTAAATAATTGCATACCCGGTTAACAAAATTTCGAAAATTTAGACTAGCTATAGGTATGACAGTGACTATGATAGTGAAGGTTCTCTGTGACCTTCTGGCCGTATATAGTCTAGATATCATCATATAGACTCTGAATAACCAACATAAAATTAGTGTGATGCATATATGTTAACTGTAAAGAGTCTATATGATATCTTTACATTTATAAGATATAGTTATTGTATATGTAATATTTATTGTATAGTTAAAAGAAAATAATTAAATTATAGTAAATTTTTTATTAATTAAAAAAAAAACATAAAAATAAGCAAACAATTAAAAATACTTAAAATCATTACAAATTATATGATATTATTATCTTCAGTTACCATCATTGTGCCTACATCTTCCATCAAAGCATATTTCATATATCTAAAATTAAAATTAATTAATAAAAATTAAACATATTTAAAAACTTACCATATATCCTGTTTTTACATTTTTTTTCACTAGTAGCCTTTCATTTTCCTTCCAATAACCTGTGGATAATGTAATATTTTGGTTATATTGATATTAAAATATTCATCCACAAATTCACCATCATTGGCCAAAATATCATTAATCTAAAATTAGCTTACAATAATTAATAAAACCTTCAAACATACCTAAGTCATATTTGCCTTCATGCTCCTTTTATTCTCCTTCATAACAACCTGATCCATATATTCAGACATCCTTTTCCGTCACTGGAGACATCTTTGAAATCCTTCTTAACAGCATAATATTAGACATTGCTTAATAAAATTAAAATAATGTCAAAAAAGTAAAATAACGTAAGAAAAAAAACCCATATTATATATATACATTACTGACACTAAGCTTAATTATCGATAAAAAAACCGCCAATTAAGCTTGAGGTCATGTAAAAAAAAATTATTTTCTTAATTTAATATATTAAAAATATATGTATTAGTGGGTTTTACTTTATAACAATGAACAATTTTAAGCGAAAAAAGAATATTACGTTGTTCACCCAAGAAATATATTTTTCTTACTTGAAGATGATAAAAGAAGTGATGAAGGGTTAATGATGGGAATTTTAAATAATTAAGGGATATGATGGAAATTGATGAAAAAAAAAATATATTTTTTTTAATATTTCTATTTTTACATAGGATTAAAAAAATTTATTTTTATAATTATTTACTTTTACATAATTAAAAATTAAAATTTATTTTTATATTTTTTTATTTTTAACTAATTTTTAGTAAAATTTAACTTTGTACTGTTATTATTTTTACAAAATCTTTAAAAAAATTATTTTTGTATTTTTTTTTATTTTAAACATAACTTATCTTAAATAAAATTCTATTAACTAAATATTAATATCTTTTTTTTACTTAATTTAAAGTTTTTTTAAACAATTTTTAATTTACAATCTATACCCTTTATGCAAATAGGATAGCTTTTGTAACGCGTACAGTTTATAGTCTTCCTATACGTATTATACACCTATACTGCTTACAGAAAGGGTTATAGATATATAAGATATAGCTTACAGCTTGTAAGCTAGCTGTATCAATGTCATGTTAACCGGGTAACCTCATGACTTTAATTTCTTACAAATTTTTTGTTGTACTTTGATTATTATTTCATTCTACACTGAAAGATTCATTATATAAAAATTAATTATAATATTCCTTAATATATAGTTTATATTATGATTGTTATAACACTAGAAATAATTCTGAATATAAATAACAATATAAATAACACATATCAGTTTCATAATTAAATAGATGCATTTCCAAGATACTGTACATTTTTCCAAATGTCTTCTTAAAACACCTATTATTTCATCTGTTTGCTACAATATAGTGAATTTTTTTTATTTTGTACATAAATTTTTAGTTTTTCTATTTTTACTAAAAAGAAATATTTAAAAATATTTATTATAGACAAATTGTATTCATAAAAATAAGTTTGTATTTAAAAATGACTTATTCTTATCGTTTTGAATGCAACTTGCCACTAACTAAATTAAATGAATATTCTAGTAAAACGGACCTTAAAGATGGAGTTATATTTACTAACGTTGTTGGAGGTAGTTTATGTTCAAAAGATCTAATGATATTTTCTACAATGGAATCACCTAATACCCAATATTCTAGTATAAAAGAACTTATTTGTGATATTATGTTTAAATACAAAGAAAATGGAATTCAATATCTAAATAAAGCAATAAAACAATTAAAATTTTATAATTTTGTAGATGAAGGTTGTCGCAAACGATTGGATGAAAGTATTTATGCTGATTGTCTAGTTTCTGCATTTTTAAAAGTTAATATTTTAATTTTTGAAGAGTATTGTTCTCCTAAACAGTTACTTGAACCATTGTTGTATTTAAATATACTAAATAAAGAGAAAATAAATGATTGGCCAATAATTTGTATCAAATATAATAAAAATAAACAGTTTCAATTGGTGTTTAAAGCAATATTAGCTACAAAAGATAATTTTACGAACTTTTTAATATCAAATGTCATGCCAAATTTTGATGAACTTGTACAAAAAAAAATTGAAATTAAAAGAATGTATGACCGATTTTTTCCTGCACCATATAATACATCTGATTGGGATATGCTAAAAACAATAGATGATTGTCTAATAAATTATAGTGGTATTTTTATAAATGGTTATAAACCAATAAGAAAAAGTCATAAAATTTTGGGCCTTGGTACTAATAAAGGATGTATAATATCAAATGCTGAACCTAATAGAAAAATAGAAGCAAGCAAATCAATTTTGTTACTTTTAAAAAATTACTTTTTTGGAAAAAATAAAAACAATGAATTTTTAGTTTTGTTTCATGAAATAAAACAAAGAATGAAATTTTACCAGTTGATTAAACAAATTGAAAACGAAAATTTACTTTTGTTTTTAGGTGTGTTAAGTCAGTCGCTGAAAATTAATTTATGCCTTTTAAGAAATCAACATTTTATATCATTTAGAAATATAATTAGTAAAAATAAACTTGCTGAAAATTGCACCGACCCAATTATAGCTGTTATGGAAGTTGAAAATACTTTTTGCATTGTTAATAAAGTAACAATGGGTGATAATAGAAATTTACATTTTCCATTTGCTCACTCAATAATTGAAGAATTATTTTTTAAACATATTAAAAATGTATGTTATTTTACAAATGAATATTTATATTTTTTTAGGCAAATGGGAACGTTTTAGATATTAATTTAGACCAACTTTGTGATGATATTGTGGAAAATGATCCAATTTCATTTGAAAAACAGTTATGCAATAAAAATCGTTTTTTAAAAAAATTAGAATCTCATGCTGCAGATCTTGCTTTTAGAATAAGATTTCCTATTCATGAAAAAGATCGTTATAAGTAGGCTACTAACGCTTGAAAAAAAATTTTTTTTTTATTAATAACTTTTTATAGTGTATATTGTGAAAAAATTAAAGATATAAATTTAAATACTGTTTCTTTTACTATAAACAAAAATAATAATATACAAAATAACGATGCTTGTGTTGTTATTGAAAATGAAAATATTTGTAATTACCAAAAAAATGGAAGCAATAATGAGTTCAATAAAAAACAATCAAATGGATTAAAAAGACCTTATGGAAAAATATCAGAAATAATAAATGATAATAGAAACATTGTAACTGATGATCATGATGTTGAAATTGAAGATGAACTCGTTGATATAGAAACAATAGAACAATGTACTAATACAGATATTGAATGTTCATCTTTACAACCTCCTGGTAAAATTGAAAAAGGTGATAAAAATACTATTAAATGGATACCAAACGAAGATGCATTTACTTTTATTAAAGGAATGAAGCCTAAAGATAATGAAAAAATTGTTACAAGAACAGTAAAAGTTAATTGGTCAAATTTGATAAAAAAATGTCTTCAAAAAGATCCTGTAACTCCAAAAAAATATGATATCTTTAAACGAAATGTTTTCAAAATATGGGAAGATATTATAGATCAAGAGATGATAACACAAGATGAAGAATATGGTAAAATTGAATTAGATGTTGATGGGTTTGATCATTTAATTGACAATGGAATTGAAATAATTGGAATGCTTTCTGAAAGAAAGTATACAGATCAAATTATAGTCAAAGTAAATCCATCAGATTATAAAATAAATTGTTTGGTATACATTTATAATTTATCAATGAAAACATCCTTAGAAAATGATGACAAGGAAACTAATGGAAAAAAAAATTCTTCAAATAAATGTGAATTATTTAAACATTATTATAGATGTACAAATTGTAAAAAAATTGGTGATGAATACAATAAAAACGTAAAACTTGGAAAATATGGAAGTGATGTTCCAGAAAAACCTAAAGGAGCAACGATAATAAAAACATTTAAAGGAAATCTTTGTATTGATACAAGAACAGGAAAAAACAAAAACCATTGTAAAGGATGTAAGCCTATTTCTCTTTTAGTTGTGCTAGCAGATCAATTTGATAAAAAAGTAAAAATTCTTTCTTCAAGAAAGTATGTAACATTTGAAGCAGCCTATCAAAGAATGCTTGCAGGAGTAATGGAATTAGCAGAAATACATGGAATTCAGTATGAAAGAATTCTAGAACATTGCCTATCTAAAGAAAAATTACGTGAACAATGTGTTAAATTAGACGAGTTTTATAAATCAAAACAAAAATCTGTAGTAATTACACCAAATCACAATTTTCCTTTTAAAAAGAAAGGTAACAAAAGTCTTTTTAGATAAATTACAAACAAAATAACAATAGTTGTTATATTTAAATGTTTTATAAGTTCTGATTATTGAGTAATTGTCAACAATTGAACAAATTTCTATGTGATCATCTAATTTTTTTATATTTTATAAAAACTAATTTTTATTGTTTTAAACTGTTAATTTAAAATAAGTTATACTGAAATAAAAAAAATAGCTATATATTAAAAAAGTTTAGAATTTTATTAGAATTTGAAAAGGATTTAGTTCTAATTTAATAATTAAGTTAAACCTAACATTACAAAGAAATTGTATTCCGTGAGGATCCTTTTGGAGTCCTTTTGGACTCCTTTTATTTTATGTTATAAATAAAGTGTAGCTTTTATTTAAAGTTTTTATTTAGAATAGAGATACAATATAAAATAATAGTTATACAATATTTATGAGTAAATTGAGTTAAAGTTAATAATAGTTGATAAAAGTTGGTAAGAGTGATTTTGTCCTTGAGGGAGTTTGGATTTTATATGACTTCATGTTTTATTTCTGAAATAGATATGGGTAGGTTTACAAAACTTTTAGCAATGAATAAAAGAGAATAAGGAAAAATTAAATGATAAAATTATTTCATCATCGTAACTTACAGGGTGTCTCATAAGTCACTATCCGAATGTTTTTATTAATAACTTTTCGTTTGATTCTTACCACAAATGAATCTAGAGAGTAAGAAGAGAGAGACTTTATTAAAAAATTACTAAGCTTATATAGAATACAAATAAGAATATAATATTTATGCTAATATTCAACACTTTTTATTTATTTATCGATTTAAATAAAACTAGATATATTTTGTAAACAAAAAATTCGGATTGATGAAAATATACTTAATATTTAAAAATTCTAATTTTTTCTGGAATTATGGACTTTTGAAGAGAAGCAAATTTTTACCGTATATGTAAGTATAACTTTTTCCAATGTCAAAAAAATTATTATGATTACAGTCATTTGATAGAGAATAATTTACTTTATCAAAATATTTATTAATTTTTGCTAAAAAAATTATTAATTAATTAATAATAATTAAAAAAATGTCAAATATCGATAAAAAATGATAAGTTTTAAAATTTAATTATAATTAATAAATTAAACTTAAAATGATATTACTACTAAACATAGCCATTTGATAAATAAAAAGTTATTAGCAATAATCATAATTTTAGCTTTTCATTTAAAAAAGTGCTTATTTATATATATAATAAAAACTGACCTTTTTTTTAAAAGTTTATAAGTTCAGAAAAAAATAGAATTTCACATGGCATTAATAATTTCTCATTTCCGATATTGTTGTCTACAAAATAAATTTACCATCACTTAGATCCATTAATTAACAAAAAAGTTATTAATAAAAAAAGTATTGCATTGACTTTTAAATTTCTAAAAAGAATACTTTATGAAAAAAAATTAATTAATTTGGTTGTTTAACCAATAGAACTCCTACAATATGTACTAATCAATTATTATCTGTTAACAAATAAATACAATAAAATTCTCTTATAAATCAACTAGAATTAGAGCAGGGACCAGATACACTAAGCATGGACTAGCTAAATATATTGTAAGTAAATATATTTATTTAGTAATACACTTTTTAAATTATTAAATCGTTCAAAAATAAATGTCGCATTTTTATTTTTTATTTAAAATTATTATAACATAGCAATAAATTAATATTTTTACTTGAAGTAAAAACTATTTGATTCTATACATTGTTGCCAACGTGTTAAAAGTTTTTTCGTTTTATTTCATAAAAACTAGGTTTTTTAGAATCAAAAAACTTTGTGACATTAGATTTTAAATATTTCAATTTGGAAAATTTTTTTTCCTTTATGAAAGCATCCATATGTTTGAAAATATGGTAGTCAGTAGAAGACAGGTCTGGTGAATAAGGAGAGTGAGGCAAAGCTTCATATCTCAACTTAATAAGTTTCTTCACCGTAGTTTGTGAAGTGTGTGGCCGAGCATTACCATGTAGTAAAAATATCAAATCATCAATTTGCATTACTCTTAAAACAATATAATTCAAAAAACTTATACTATTCTTAAGAGTAAACAAAGATACTAATTTTAAAATTATTTTTTTTAATTTGTATTTGACTTATTGTAATATTTTTTTCTAACAAAACATTCCTTAAATTTGTGGTAATATAATTCTTTTTATTTATTTCTGAAGTTTCATACATTTTATCAATAACAAGAAATCGTTCTTCGTTATCTTTTTATTTGATATTATTTTCAATTAATAGTTCCTCAAATATACTTATTGGACCTTTTTTGTTGATTAATGCTGGCTTCAACTTCATTAATTTTGTATGCATCTTCTCTAATTCTTCACAATACACCTCCACCGTAATAGTTTCACCAAGATTTAAAAGATGGTACACAGAAAATTTTGTCATGTCATTTTGACCGGGTGCGAAAGAAAAAATACACACATTTTTGCTGTTAACCCCGGTCAAAATGACATGACAATTCTATCTGTGTAGCGAATTAAACCTTCAAAATTCTATCAAACAGTTAACATTGTCTTTTTCTGATATAACTTTGGTTTGGGAAAAGTTTTTGGTAGTTTACTTTTGTCCAACTACTGTGATGATCTTTTACGATTATCATATAAAATCCACTTTTCATCACACGTAATAATCCTTTCTAAAAATGGTTCATTTTTATGACGGAGAAACAAAGAAGAACAAATTTCCATACGTCGCAAACACTGTTCATTTGTTAGTTCATGTGCTACCCATGTATCCATCTTTTTCGTCTTGTTACTAGCCTTCAAATGATTGGATATTGTCCCAGTGCTAACATCAAGTTTTTGGGCAAGTTTTTTAACATTTGTGCATGGATTTTGCTTAACTAAGGTTCTTAATTCCTCGTTCTCAAGAACACTATTTCTACCACGACCCTCCTTATCTTCAAGACTTGTATCTCCATTTCTAAATTTTTTGAACCAACGTTCTAATGTACGTTTTAAAATAGAGCTCTTCCCAAATGCAGTATTTATTTTCCAAGCAGTTTCTGAAGTTGACTGTCCAAGTTTGTACTCGTACAAAAAAATTGTTTTAGAATTCAATTTTGACATATTTTGATTTTTTGCGTACAAAAGTGTTGAATCGAAAGATATTCATATGGTTTTTGTTAATAATGATAAAGCTTGTTTCCTTTTTAAGATGATATAATTTACATACTGATATGATAACATATAAGAAAATTACAATAGTCTAAAGTTTACTAATCTTTTTTGTGACATTTATTTTTGAACGACCTATTATTAAAGTTGTTCATACTATCAAAACAGTAAATCTAATTAAATTTTTACTTTATATAAAAAACCTGATAGATTTTGTATTATTTTAAATCAGTGATTAGATGGACGTCGGGGACTTAACTCAGTGGTAGAGTGCTCGCTTTGCATGCGAGAAGTCGCGAGTTCAATCCTCGCAGTCTCCATATAATCCTTTATTTTCTTGACTTTTAAATAAATATTACTACAATTTATAAAAAAAATACATTTTTTTTTAAATTCTATTTAATCTAAAATAAAATAACGATAAATTAAATGCAAACAATTTTTAGTCATTTCACTTTTAAAAATCTTTATCTTATTCACAATTAATCAAGATAAAAAAAAATTAAAAAAATTAAAATTAAAAATGTATGGATAGAAAAGTAATTTTAGCACTAATATTATTGTTTTAAATAAATAATAACTCTATGTTATAAAAGAATTTATTTTTAACAAAACTCTTTAAAAATATTTTTATATTTTTAATGATTAAATAAAAAAATATAACAAGAGATATATTTTTGTTTTTGGCCTATATATATATGGTTAATTAAACCCAACCTATTATTATAACCACAGAAACTATATAAATACAAATTGCAAAATAATAAGATTTCCAAAACTAAATAAGATAAAAAAATAAGACTTAAGATATTTACATTAAGGCAGAATAAGATAAATGATACCAAACATTAAATATTAATCACCTACTTTAGTATCCTTAGGTCTAATCACTGAAACCTTTATTCAACAATATTAACATTTTTCTAGAAATTTTTTTACACGAATAACTAATAAAATGACTAAATTACAATAAAATTTATAAATATATAATTTTTACCTTCTCATCGAATTTCTTACTTATATATTTTTAAAAAAATTTTTAAATTACAAAAGCTACAAGTTTCTTTTACTATACAAAAAATTTATTATAATGTAAGAAATTTTCACTTTTGTTTAATAAACTTCATTTATTAATTACTACATTTGTAAGCGCCGCCCTCATAACAAGAGTATAAATTAAGAATAATAAAATAGAAAAATAGGATATTTGTGTTTACACACAGAAGAAAAGCTAACATTTTCTGTCCTACGAGCGCATTTTTCATCTGAGGAACATTTTTCGTCCAAAGAATAAATTAATAAACAAATTTTTTCTTAATTAAAAAAATTATTTATTCGTTGTTAGATTGAGATGTAAATATAATAGAATTGGAAACATTTTAAATGTTTAATTTTTCTCACTTGTTAATATGAAAGCCAATTTTTTAATGATATTAATATAATTTCTTAGGTGATTCGCTATCAGATAAAAAAAATCATAAAAAATATCGAGTAGAAAAAAGTTATTGAAGTTTTAAAAAGTGCAGTAATACTTTAGGATAGTCCCTTTTATTCAATTTTGAATATTAAAAATAACAGGACAGAAAATGATTTTTTTATGACAATTCCCGTTCTTGAGTGAACGGAAAACAATCGTTTTTTCTCTGTGTGTAAAGCTCTTGTTATCGCTTTGGTTTGTCTATCGTCTTCTTAGATTAATAAATTTTTATAATTATATTAGCGTTATTTCTACAATATATTAGCTACCGCGCTTATACATTATTTAAAAAAAATACATATTTTTTTCTTTATATTTGATTCTTGTATTACACTGACAAAAGTAAATTATTTTACATATATTTAAGTTTTAAAAAAAAATTTTAAATTTAAAAGTATTAACTAGAAAAATGTTACTACAAACATTGTTTAAAATATACTTTCATTAAATTATAAAATGTTTAATCATTTAATTAACAAAATGGCAAAAATGCCACGAGCCGGGATCGAACCGGCGACATTTAGATCTTCAGTCTAACGCTCTCCCAACTGAGCTATCATGGCGGTGCTTGAGTACAATTTATAATTAATATATTAAAATTGTATATTGTATATTAATTTTTAAATTAATATTTAAAAATCTTTTACAAATCAGTTATTATTATTTATAATAATAAGAAAATTTACCGTTTTTTTAAGTATAAAATTTTTTTTTAATTTATTATAATTAATCTATGAAAAAATTTGATTGGTGATTTTTATTACTTTACCTCAAATTCGACTAAACTTTTGTTAGTATTTATATCAAATAAACAAATTTGCAATAATAAAAAAAATTTTTTTATATTTACAATTTTTGTAATATAATAAGTTTTTTTCTATTATATACTAAGATAGGAAATAAATAAACATATTTAAAAATTTGTTTTACAAAATGAGAAATTTTTTAGAAATTACAGTATTTTTTCAAAATCTTTTATATTTTTTTGAATTAAAATTTTTAGTCAATTTTATTTTAAAATTTTAAAAAATTAGTTACATATTTTAAATAATACCTAACAATAAAAAGTAAATTGACATTTCATTTAGAGACTTCCAATTTTAGAGTATATTCAAAACGAAAAATTTTTTTAGACATTTACTTTTTTAAATAATCTTTTGTTATATTTAAAAATATTTTATATATGTAAAAATTATTTTTTTTAAGGATTCTGTTTAATAAATCAAAATAATGATGAAATATTTCTTTTTCAAATGTAGTTATACTTTTAAAATTTTTTTTATTAACTATTAAGTTGACATCAACTATAAATAAATTTTCTATTGTTAAAATTTTACTAAAACACTACAAAAGAAAATTACATTTTTTTTATTATAACTTTATATTTTTACTTTATAATGTAATAAAAACTTTAAAAATTCATTTTTGTTAAAAACTAATTCATAAAAATAAAACTTTTGAACAAAATATCAAATTACTTATTAAAAATCTGTTTTTTTTTGTGAAACTTTAAGTTATTATAATAAAGTATTAAAAATACATTTGCCAGATAATCTGTTTTTATTTTTTTAAAAAAGCTATTTTAAATTCTCAATTTTTTAACTTAAAGAAAAACAAACTTTTTCAAATAGTTTGTAAAAACTAAAAAAATAACTTTGTTTATCAAATGATGTATTTTATTGTACATTTTGATTATAAAAATTTTTAAAACAAAAAATTATTAATACATTTGATATGATTTTTTTATTTTTTTAAATTATTATTGTAAAGTCTTTTTAAATTTTTTGTTTATTTTTTTAGTTAAGAAATGGTGCTTTTTTTAAACACATTATAGAGATATTTTAAGAATTTGCTCTTTTTTATATGCTAAAAAATGATAATGCTTTTTAATTATAATTTGTAATACATATTAAAATACAAAAAAATGTATTGTTAACTAGGATATTATTTACTATTAAAATTTTTGGTTGTAACATTAAAAATAAATTCATTTGTTACATTAATTGTTGAAAATTTCTGTAAATAATTAATATTTTAAATTTTATTATTATAAAAAAAATATACCTAAACAAATCAACAATGATATTCATTTAAATGTATTTGGATAGTTTTTGATATTACACCAATTTTTTCCCCATTTTTATTATTAATAATAAGAATGAACTAACAAATATTAAATGGCATTTCAAAAACATTAAAAAAAAACCTTTACTATTTAATTTATAGTTAAATTTATTTTTGTATTATAAAATTTTTTTATTTTGTTTATTAAAATGAAAACATAATACAAAGTGATTTATTTTTAGATTTAGTGATTCCAAAATTTTTCTAATAAAAAAAATATATAAAGAGATTTTACATTTTAAAAATAATTTTATAGTTTACAATATAATTCTAAATATTTATTTAAAAAATTTATTTTAAAAGAAATAAATATAAAATGTTAAAAATTTAACTAAAATAAATTGAACTAACTTTCTTTTTTAATATACAAAAAAAAATTATATAAAAGTAGTATTAGTAAAGAAAGGTAATTTTTTTGTTGCCAAATATTTTTATCTTGTCTAAAACTTTGCACTTGATTGACTCATGATTGTTGAAGACTGTAGTAACTGGAATTAAAAGTCAGTGTTAACATAATATTGAAATCATTTCTGAATTTCTCAATTATTTTTGACAACTAATGTCAAATACACCAAATAATAAATTTGTGTAATTAGAAGTGATTGTATAGTTCTCGAAATAGTTAAGACAAAAATAAACAAGTTAAAGTACAACAGAAGATCTTAAAAGTAGTCTTAATACAAAACTATTAAAAGAACTTTGAATGGTTATGAACTATTAATTATTCCACTACGATAGAGGTATTATAAAAATATTGATAAAATTATGAAAGTTTGTTTAACAATAGAAAAATAAAAAAAAATTTATGAGCTGAATTTTTCAAAGTTTCAAAAGAAACTATATATATCTAACATAAACATTTTAACATTTCTAATTAGTGAAATAAAACGATAGTATTAAAACATCATAATACAATTTATAAATAAAAATTGCTTATTTATAACAAAATTCATTTAGTCTTCTTTGCTATCAAAAACGATAACTTATTTATTATTTTATATATTAAGTTTTGGGGTTAATTTGTCTTTTAACAAAATTCAAATTTAAAAATTTATGATTATGTAGTGAAATAGATTTTTTTTTGTTTTTATCTTGAATTTTCAATAAATTCGGGAACTAAAACAAATCTTATAAATTTTCTAATTAATAAAAAAAAATGTTAAAACTTGGCAGATTGTAACTAAAGTAATACTTTTAGTTAGAAAGTATTATCCAAATTAAAAAAAAAAAAATAAATAAATAAATATTAGACTTATATTTGCATTAATAAATAAGAACAATATATAAGGTCAAGAGTATATAAATAAAAAGTAAATTTAATGAATTTTACTTTTTTTTTCCACTAAATATTATATTTTTAAATTAAGCTTAATAAAAAATATTTATTAAAATATAATTTTTGTTATTTTCTGTATTAGATGTGGTGTTGTCCCAAGCTTTCGGCCTATTTAGTATAGTGGTTAGTACTCCACGTTGTGGCCGTGGCGACGTAGGTTCGATTCCTGCAATAGGCATCTCTTTTGTTTCTCTTGATTGTTTATTGATAAATATGTTAATAGTAAAGTTAAAATTGATTAAGTTTTATAAAAAAAATCAATTTAACATTTGGTTTTTTAAATAACCTAGTTTTTTCAAATTGTATTAATTTAATTTTAAATTTTTTTTATCAAAATTATATATTATTTTTTATTTTCAAAATTTTTTTAAAGCTATGAAAAATTTAAATAAAATTAAAATTTTTTTATAATGCATAAAATTTTAGATAAAAATAAAAATTATATTTCTAGGTTTATAGTAATAACATACTTATAAAAAATTTTTTCAAATGCTTAATATTATATTTTAAAGTGGCTTTAATTAGAACTAGAATATTAAAGAAAATAGTTAAAAAAAACTTTTCTTAATATTTATTTGTAAATTAAATTTATTATAAAAAAAACTTTTAAAATTTTATTAATAAAAAACTTAAGTTTTTTTTTCAACATTTACAAATTTTTTTTTTTTATAAAATTAGTCATTTTAAATATAACCTACAAACAATATTTATGTATTTTTATATTTAAATTATTTGTAACTATTAGAAAATAAAAACTACGTTTGGGACGAGATTCGAACTCGTGCGGGCAAAGCCCAACGGCTTAGCAGGCCGGCCCCTTAACCACTCGGGCACCCAAACCATATTCTTGTTTTTTAATGATTTTCTAACATAATATTAATTTATTTTTTAGTTATAAATATTTTTTAATTAGCAAATTTTTAAGATAAATTGATAAAAGTGTACAATTTAATTGCATAAACATTTATAGTCATTTTAAAATTACATTTTTTTTTGTTATGAATGATACAAAATTTTTTAAATTAGCTACTTTTTAAAATTTCTTTTATTGAATTTTGCCTACTTTTTGAATATTTTTAACTCTTTTAATACTTTAAATTTTAAATTTATTTAAATAGAAACATGATTATTAACACGTATATAACTTATAATATTTTTTTAGTATTTTTTTTTTTTATTTTACGTTAAAATAAATAACTTAATACTGTATGATTTTTTTCAATTTGCACGGTTTTCTGAAAAATTTATCTTTAGTTTAAATCAAAAAATATATGTATCATATTATGAAAAATTCTTTTCCATTAAATTTTTTTAATCGGAAAAAATAAATATAAAAATTTTTATCATTGTATTTTCTTTTTTCAGCAATACATTTAAAAATATTTTTAAAAAAAAATTATTTTTTTTACATACTACATAATTTCTACATAGTTGTTACTTATCCATCTTCAATATGCATCAAGTCTACTCAAGGACACAAAAATTTTTCAAAAAAATTCTTTTTCTTAGGATTTCTATATAATAATTTTTTTTTAAACATTTACACGCAAAAAAATATTATCATTTTCTTCTCCATTTTAATAAAATATATAAAAAAACAAAATTATTAATATTTTATAAATTTTTTGTTAATGTTAAAAAATATTATTAAGATAACCTAACTAAGCGGCAAAAACAATTCCTGACCAAAATATGAAAATATAAAATTACTACCATAAATTTCTTGTAAAAAGTCAGCTACAAGATGACATATTAATCATATTCATAGGTTAGCTAACGGCTTTGGAAAGTAAAAAACCAGTAGAAAAACTCAAGAAAAGAAGTAAAAGAAAACTGAAGAAAATAAAATGATTTTGGTTGAGAAACCATAAGTCGATTTTAAAATTTACTAAAGTTTTTTTTAAAAATTTTTTTTTAAATTTCTTTTATTTTTATTGAAATTATTAAAATTTAATTTTTTTTATCTAACTAACCTATAAAACGTTAATATGTCATTTTGTAATTAAAACTTTTTTAAAGAAATTAATGGTAGTAATTTAATATTTTCATATTTTAGTCAGGCATTGTTTTTGCCGCTTAGATGGATCACTTTTATAACATTTTTTAACATTAACAAAAAAACTTTTAAAATATTAATAATTTTGTTTTTTACATATTTTATAAAAATGGTGAACAAAATGATAAAATTTTTGTTATGTGTATTTTTTATCTTGTTAACATAGGTTTTATTTTTTTTTTAATATAAAAATGAATTTTTTTTATTTTTTTGATTAAAATTTTAAAATTTAATTATTTTGTGACTTTTAAAATTTTATAAATTTTTTAAAATTTAATCTAGATTACTTTAATTAAATATATCAGATTACAACAAAATTTTATTAAATTTAAAATATTGATACAACCATGAAAAGGAATTATAAAATAATAATTATTTTAGCATTATTTTCTAAACAAAAATTTACCCTTGGATTATATAGATAAATTAATATTTAACAATAATTTAGACAATTATAAATAATGATTAAAATGAAATAATACAAAAAAATTTGGTTTAAATAGTTTCTCATTTTATGATAATATATATTTGCAATCTAATTAAAAAATTAAAAATATATATTTTAAGAGTGTTTATTTATACTAAATATATTATTCTTATTACAATTATTACTAATAATCATAATTTTTTCTATTACATATAATACTATAAGCTTTAAATATATTTTCAAAATATTTTTATTTATTTTTTGAATATATAAATTTAATATTCATTTGAATATTTTTTTAACAAATTTTTACATCAAATAATATCTTTAAATTTATTGTTTAATATATAATCACCTTACCTATATCCAATATGACAAATCACAAAGAAGAAAAAACACAATATAAAAGAATAGAAATAAAATTTCAAGTAGTATATAAATTAAGCAAAGAATCAGCGGTACTATTAACATTAATATATTTATATTGATAAAATTATTTTTTTTTTTTTTCATAACCTTAAAAAAAATTTTAATTTTAACTCGCATAATATTTTTCATATTTTTTTGTTTTCTTAAAATTTTTTTTTTAACCTTCATGAATACAAAAACATTTTTTATTATTATTTATTTTTTACACTTGTATTTATCTTAAAAAAAAAGTAAATATTTTTATTTTTAACTTGGGTTTTCTGCCTAAAAACAAAAAAAAAAAAAATATAATAAAAACATAGGATTACAATACAAAAAATGATATAAATTTAAAATAACAAATTTTGAAATTTATACTCTTTTTATATACCAAAAATTATATAACTATGACTTATAGTTCAAAAGAATATTTTAACTGCAAATATAATTTATATATAAAAACATATTATATTAATTTATATTAAGGAAATATTTTTACAAATTATTTATATAAGTATATAATTTAATTTAATAATTAAAAGAAATAAAATTATAAAAATATTATAAAAAAAAAAATATTTATAAATAGGTAAATTAAATACAAAGATAATAATAGATAAAATGTTTATGATAAAATTTTAATTTAAAAAAATTTTAAGTAATTCAATTATAAATAATTTAAAAAATTATTTTATATATATAAGGTACTATTTATTTAATTATTTTAAAAAAAGTTAAAACTATAAATAAAAATTCAAATTAATTTTTATATTAACATTCAATAAAAATGCACAATATTAAATATTTTTAATTATTTTTATTAAATTGTATAAATAACTTTTTTAACTTTAAAAAGCACTGCTAGAATGATAAATATATTAACTACAAATTTAGGATAATTGAAGGAAACTGTTTTCATATATATTCAATTGTAATAAACTATAAAATATGTTATATATAATACAAAATTTAAAAAACTATAATTTCAATAGTTATAAATAAATATTAATTTTTGATTTTATAGATAAAAAAACAAAAAGTACAAAAGTTTAGCCCTCCAGGGGGCTCGAACCCCTGACCGTTAGATTAAAAGTCTAACGCTCTACCAACTGAGCTAGGAAGGCTACGTCAATCAATTAATCTTCTTTTCTATAAAATAAATTTTTTTTTAATAAAATTAAAATCTGTTTTTTATAATTAAATTTTATAATAAATCAACTTTTTTTTTTTATTTTTAATAAAAATTTACAAAAAGTCATTTTGCCATTTATAGCCACATTGGCTCAGTGGTGGTAGCGTCGGTCTTGTAAACCGAAGGTCGCTGGTTCAATCCCAGCATGTGGCAATATATTGATGATTTTTTTTTTTTTAATTTTATAAAAAAAATTAATATATTTTTAATATATATATATTCAAAAATTTTTTTTTCAAGTTTTGTTAAAAAATTATACAAAAAAAAAACCATAAAATTTTATTTTAATAATAATAATAATGTATAAGACATTTATAATAATTTTTTTATAACACTGAAAATATTCTTAATAAAATTATAATATTATAAAAAAATATATTACATTTTTTTGAAATTTTTTTTATATTTATCATATAATTTTAATATTTTTATAATAATATAAAAATGCTTTAAATATGTTACAATTAGAAATAATAAAATTAAACCATTTTATATAAAATATATGCAATCAATTAAATTAAATAATACTTTTAATTTTAAAAAAAAAATATATGTTTAGTAAAAAAAAAACAAATTTATAATTTTTATATTTTGTAAACTCTTCCATTAATTCATATTATAGCCATGAAAAATTGAAAACTATACAAAGACAGTAACTACAATTACAAAATACTTATATATACTTTTACATTACACAATTCCTATTTCTTGAATATATATAAAAAAGAAAAATAATATATATAACTTGCAACATTTATTATTTGTAATACCTTTTACTCTTTATATAAATAAATAAAATTTTAAGTTAAATTTTAAATTTAAGAATTTATTCAATTGGAATTCTTGTTAGAGTTTTCTTGAAGATTTACACAAATTACAAAATTTTAGATAATTTTAATTTTTTTGCATAACAATTTACCAATTTTGTAAAATTATTTTGTAACAAATTTATAGTATATTTTTAAAAACAATTTTTTTTTAATAATATATTTTATTTATTATAAAAAAATGTAATTGTAAAAAAAATGTTTTAATTTTATAAGAAAAATACAAGATAAAACTTTTTACAAGTAATTATAAACAAATATATTTTTATGTATAAAAAACATGGGAATACTTCGCCCCCGGGTGGGCTTGAACCACCAACCTTTCGGTTAACAGCCGAACGCGCTAACCGATTGCGCCACGGAGGCTATGTTAGCAAATTTTTTAGTTTATCAATAATATTTGCAACATTTCTTTTAAATTTTTAACAACTCTCAACAATATAAATTGTAATTTTTTATTATAAACAATATTGATCTTAAAATTATATTAAAAAAATAATTATAATAATTGACTTTAACATTATTTATAAAAAATTAAAAGCAAATAAGTAACAAGTTAATTTAATTGTTAAGCAAAATATATAATTACTTTTTTTAGATAATATATTATAAAGAACAGTCAAATTTACTTTTGTTCTTTAAAATAGAAACATGGCTTTTTCTATTAAAAAAATATCAACATTTCTTTTTTATTAAATTTTTTCAATACATAGTGGAAAGAAACAAAATAATAAATTTATTTTTTTTTTTTTTTATAAAAAAATTACTTTTTTTTATAATCTTTTTTTGTATATATTTATAGTGAAGAAAAGTTTTTGAATATTTTATAAAGAAAATAATAGTTAAACAAACAAAAATTACTTCAATTGTCAGTTTCTTATAAAACTGGGTAACTAAAAAATTATTCAATAATATTGTATAAAATCCATTTAGAAATTTAATAAATTTTTTAACGTTAAGAAAGATACTATTTTTAAAAACTCAAAAGCACATTTACAAAAGTTTATTGTATATATTTATACATAATTCAATAATACTTTTTGTAAAAATATTTTAAAGAATTAAAATTTAATTAAAAATTTATGTTAAATTTTAAAATTTGTTAATATTAAAAAAAAAAAAAAAAACTTTATTTTTTCTTTTATGCATATTTGAAAATCTAATTAATATTGTTAAAGTTGATAAAACAATTTTTACCAAAAAAAAAAAAATATAATCGTGACCGAATAATTTTTTTTCAATGATTTTTCTTTTGAAAATTTTAAAAAAATTAAACTAAATTTTTAAAAAAAATAAATATTTATGATTCAGACATTTGTCTTTTTTGATACTTACCTTATTACAAATAAATTAAAAAAATATTACAAAAATAAAAAAAAAATACAATAATTATATTATTATTAACAATTATAACATTACTTTTATAAATAATTTAATAATTTATAAACAAAATGCTAGTAAGTTATAGTTTATTTAAAAAAGTTAATTAGAAAAAAACTTACTTAAAAATCATTTTGCATTACATTAATAAGTTTGCTTTCAGAAACATTTATTAATTAGAATTTTTAATATAATTTTTAGAAAACATAATAAAAAATTTTATTAAAATGATTAATTAATTTTTTTTACAAAACAATTTTAAAATATATTAAAAAAAAACCTTGTTTTTATACTTATATTTATTGAAATAAATAAAAAAGATAAACTTTACAATGAATTATAAGTATAATTACAATATTTAAATTTTTTTATGAATTAAAAAAAACCTCATTAAAGTTCTATAAATATTTACTTATTTTATAGTGTAAAAATCAAACTTTATTTAAAATAAGAATATTGAATAAATAAATTAAAAAAAAAAATAGATATTAAATAGTTATTATTCTTTTATTTATTTTTTTTATGAAATTCAGAGTTGTTTAAAATTTTTTTTTTTTTCACTTATATCTTGCATGTCTTTTCAAATCTACATATCTAAAATTAGTTATTAAATACTTATTAAAAGTACAAAAATAGCAGCTATGTCCGAGCGGTTAAGGAGAGTGATTAGAAATCACTTGGGCTTTGCCCGCGCAGGTTCGAATCCTGCTGGCTGCGAACAATACTTTTGCATCTTATGTAAAATGAACGATAATTTTAAATAAAAAAAAAATTTATTTGATTTTTTAATATAAATTAATAATTTTGTTTTTGTAAATTATAATTTAAAACTTTTGTATTATTAAAAATGTAGTTTTATTATTTTATATTTTTATATATTTGCATAAAAATATTCGTTTTATAGTTTGAAGATTTATTTAATCTAAAAATTATTAGAAAATAAAAGTAGAATAAATGTTTTATTTAAACTAATATTTTTTTAATATATGGTTTAAATTAATTTATTTAAGCTTTAAAAATTATAGATTAAAATATTTTTCTGGTAATTTCTAATAATAAAACAAAGTTATATCTTGTTATCATTATAACTAATCAAAAGCCATTACTCCTTATGTTCTTATGATTTATTAAATTTATAAAATTTATATTATTTTTGTTTTTTTTTTTTAATATAACAAAAAACTGCTGCCGCCAGCAGGGGTCGAACCTGCGACCTTGGGCTTATTAGACCCACGCTCTAACCGACTGAGCTATGGCGGCTACGACCTGTCACTTTTTTTTTGTTCCAATATGTTTTATATTAATTATTATCTTTAAACTTTTATTTTACTGTTTAATATGTATTTATACTAATTTGTAATTTTATAACAAAAACAAAAAATATAATATCATTTAAAAAATTTTACTATTCTATTTTTTTTTTTCTAAAAACGATTATTTAAAGAAATAAAATAAATAAATATTTAAAATATTTAGTGTATTATAAAATTGTTACTTTAAAATATAATTTTTTTTTTAAATTTAATGGTACTAAATAGAAAATTATCTAATTTACTTTTTAAAATTATTTTTTTTGTTTTAAAAACTTTATTAAGTAAATTCTAAAATAAAATAAAACTTTTTATTTTTTTTTTTTTTTTTTTTTTTTTTTTTTTTTTTTTAGGATTTTGATGATTTATTCTATTTAACTAAAAGCGATTTAATAATTTTTTTTTTAATCTATATAATGTTAATAACTTTTAAAAATAAGAAAAACAATTCGTTACAGAAGCCTCATTGGCTCAGGGGCAGAGCGTCTGTCTAGTAAACAGAAGGTCGCTGGTTCGATTCCAGCATGAGGCATTTTTTAAACTTTATTTGATATAATATTGTTTTTTTAAATAATAAATTTTTATTTTGTTTTATTTTTTATAACCATTATGCAATAAATTTATCAATATTTAATTTAAAAATATATAAAAAAAAAAGTTTTTAATAATTTTTGTAACATTAATAAATTATGAATAATAAGATAATGTAAAAAATGCAGTAAAATTATAGTATATTTTATTAACACTTTGCTAACTCATGCCAGGTTAACTCGTAATGCATTTGTATTAACAAACACTCCCGATGGTATGACAAAGTTTTTCTGTAAAATTGCCGGTCAACAAGGTTTTAATTTTGTATGATAATCTTTTATTATTTTCTAATACCAACTTTACTTTTTTAGATATAATATCTTTACTGATTATTTAATTATTTTATTAATTTAATTTATTAATTTAGAATAAACTATCAAAAACATAAATTATTAATATATTTTTGTGATTTCTATTTTAATTTAATTGTTTGTGTAAATCTATGTTTTTGATTTAATTATTTTGAGATTAATAGTCAGAAATACATAATTATTATAGCTAAATAAAAAATTTTATAAAATTAATATTAAAAAACAATTAAATAATATTATTAAATTAAATTATAAAATTTAAAAAAATAATTAAAAATTAATTTTTTATAATATTTTATGTATAATTATATGATAAGTATGCATAATGTTAAACAATAACAATAAAATATATTTTTCTACTATTATTTTAATTAAATTTATTTTTTTAAATTTTTTTCTTTTTAATTTAATAATTTATTATTTATATAACTATTTATATAACTTTTAATGTCACAAAAAATAAGATTGAATCCTTCGTTGGGGATATAGCTCAGGGGTAGAGCGCTCCCTTAGCATGGGAGAGGGCTGAGGTTCGATTCCCCATATCTCCATATCACTTTTTTTTTAATTTATACTAAATATTTATTTTATAAATATATAGTTATTAAGATAAATTAAAAAAATATCTAACTAAATTTTACACTATTTTTTGTCTTTTATTATCTTTTTTTATGTTAAGTAAGTAATAATAATTAGAATATATAAAAATAATTTTATGTATAAAAATATCTAATGTAAGATTTATTTATTTTTTAATTAACACTTGTATAAATTGTAATACTTGTAATTTATTATATAATTTAAAATTGTATTTTAACTTGTAGTTTATTTTCAAAAATTTTTTTAAATTTCAACATATTATTTAGGTATTCCAGATAACAATATATTTAAAAAATGTTTGTATATGTAAATTTTCATATATATAAATGTAATATATTTTTTTAACAATATTTCTAATTTAATAGACAAAATTAGGTAAAAAATTATTAGTTTTATAAAAAATATATAAATTGTTGCAGTAAAAAAAAGAATTATAACCAAAAATTAAAACGATATTTTAAAATTTTTACTTATTTTATAATTAATAAAAAAAACAATAATTTTGAATTTATTAATAAAAAATAAATGACAAAAATTTAATAGGATATAAATAAATCATTTTGAAACGCTTAACTTTATTTTTTAACCAACCATAGCTCAGTTGGTAGAGCGGAGGACTGTAGATTTAACTTTCTGATATCCTTAGGTCACTGGTTCAAATCCGGTTGGTTGGATTCATCTTTTGAAAAAGGAATGATTTTTTTTGTAATTTTATTTTTTTGTATATAAAACTGCCAACAATAACTAAAATAAAACTTATAATAAAATAATGTTTTTATAATTAATACAAAATTTTTATTATTATATTATTTTCATATACTATTATACAAACAACAATAATATATTTTAAAATCACACTACATTCTTTATAATATCATTATTTTGATTATTTTCAAAATGATAAAATATTTATGTAGAAAAATTATGAAAAATAATATTAAAATATTATATATTATCAAATTTTATTTTAAATTATATTAAATGTTTAATAAATGTATTTATACACAATTTATAATAAATAAAAAGTAATAATTATAATAAAGTTGGTATAGAAGTATCCCATGTGGTCTAGTGGTTAGGATTCGTGGTTTTCACCCACGCGGCCCGGGTCCGATTCCCGGCATGGGAAATCTTTTTGGCTTTTTTTTTAATAAATTGTCAAAACTGTTATTTTTTTTATATATTGAACAATTTACAATATTATTGTATGCAAAAAGAGTTGCAAAAAATCTAAAAAAAAAAAAAAATTGAATACGTTAAAAATTTTTTATTGTAAGCTTGATTATCAAAAGTAAAAAATATTTAATAATATTTGATACTTTAAAATTTTATAATAAAAATGTATTTTAATACTTACTATATTTTTTATTTTTTTAGAAAAAATTATTTAACATTTTTACAATTTATAATTTTAATAGTGAAATAGACTGTGTTTATTTTTTTATAAACATAAAAAAAAAGAAAAATTGTTGCGATTGATTAAATAAATTTTCGATATTAATATTATCATTTTTGTTATAAATAATAAGAAAATATCTTTTTTGTTTTAATTGTTCAAAAAAAATTATATTTTTCTTACAATTATTATAATATTTTAAACAAATAAAAAAATTTTTGTAAAAAAAAATATTAAAACGATATAAATTAAAACAACAATTTTTAAGTATAGAAATTTTATTTATTATTTAAAATTTTATATTAAAAAAAATAAAAATAAAAATTTAAAATATTATTTAATTAATATTTAATTAATATTTAATAGAAAAATATATTTATTAATACATATTAATAATATAATATTTTATAAAATTTGAATTGAGAAAAGTACTAAGAAAGTAGTGTTATTCACATGGCTCAATGGTCTAGTGGTATGATTCTCGCTTTGGGTGCGAGAGGCCCCGGTTTCGATCACCGGTTGAGCCCTACTTTTTTGTTTTATCTCTTTATCATAAATAAAATTTAAAAGTTATTTATTAATTAATTAAAAAATAAATGATTTGTAATTATAACTATTATTATAACAATGACAATTTTTTTATTATAACAAACACCATAAATAACTTATATTTTTTAATAAAAATTTATTTAACTTTTAAAATATTTTTTAATTATTATATTTTTATCTTTTATTGTCAACCTTAATAAATTTTGTCTATATCATTTACATTAATCATATTACTCCAGATAATATAATATATTAACAATTATATATTAATGCATTTTTATTTTTATAATTCTGACTAACACAAATAAATTAATTTTTTTTTAATATAAGATTAATTATTGATAATATTAATTTTTTAAATAAATGATTGATATTTTTGTAGAAAAGATATTTGTTATTATAAATTATAAACAAATTTTCGTATTATAAAATTAATAAAAATTAGAATTTTTAATAAGAAAAAAAAAAATAATACAATATTGTAAGTAAAACTTTTCAAAATAATATTGTTTATTTTAAAAATTAAAAACAAAAATATTAATAATAAATTATTTAAAATTAAAAATTTATTGTCTTTATTATATATTAATTTTAAAAGTAAATAATATTTATCGCCTTTATAAATAAATATAATATATATACAGGGTGTCCCAAAAGTAACGCTTGTTGTATTTTTATTAATAATTTTTTTGATTATAAATGAATTTAAGTAAAATTATATTCATTTTATAGAGAAGAAATTCGGATTAATGAAAATATTTATACCATTTTTAAAATTCTAAGTTTTACTAGACTAATGAACTTTTGAAAAAAGGTTAGTTTTTACCATATATGTATATATAACTTTTTTAAATGAAAAGTTATAATTATGATTATTGCTAATAAATGTTAAACTAGTAAAAGGTTATGTTTATTAATAATATCATTGAAAGTTATTTATATTAATTATTATTAAAATTAAAAAAATTGTCATTTTTTATCGATCTTTTACTACTTTTGGATTATAATTTTTAATTAATAAATTTTCAATATGATTTTAATAAATATTATAATAGAGTAAATTATTATCTATCGAATGACTATAATCATATTAATTTTTGTTAATTTTGAAAAGAGGTATGATTAATTAAACTTTATCAATTTTTATAAAATATCTTATTATTTTTATTTTTTAACTTCATTAAATTTATAAAACTTTAAAAAAAACTAACACTAAAAAAATTTTTTTTTTTTAAATTTTAGATAAAATGTTAGTCTCTTTGCAAAAAAAAACGACAATTTTATCAAAATAATAAAATTTAATTAATCATAATTTTTTTCAAAATTAATAAAAATTAATATGATTATAGTCATTTGATAGATAATAATTAACTTTATCATAATATTTATTAAAATCATATTGAAAATAAATTAATTAATTAATTATATTCCAAAAATGGTAAAAGATCGATAAAAAATGACAATTTTTTAATTTTAATAATAATTAATATAAATAACTTTTAATGATATTATTAATAAACATAACCTTTTACTAGTTTAACATTTATTAGCAATAATCATAATTATAACTTTTCATTTAAAAAAGTTATATATACATATATGGTAAAAACTAACCTTTTTTCAAAAGTTCATTAGTCTAGTAAAACTTAGAATTTTAAAAATGGTATAAATATTTTCATTAATCCGAATTTCTTCTCTATAAAATAAATCTAATTTTACTTAAATTCATTTATAATTAAAAAAATTATTAATAAAAATACAACAAGCATTATTTTTGGGACACCCTATATATTATAGTGTAACATTATTATCTTGTATTAAATATTCCAAATAAGCGCATATTATACAAAAAATACTTTATATTACTTTTTTTTAAAATTATAATACTTTTCTTTAAAGAAATTTAATAATAAGATACTTTTTTTAATTATTGTAAAAAATATAAGATAGTTTTGTGATAGTATTGGAACAATAAATTTTAAATATTAATTTTATTATAAGAAATAAAATTTGAAAATAATTTAAAAACAATTTAAAATATATTAAAGGAAATAAAAAGGATTCAAGACACAAGTCGCGATGGCCGAGCGGTCTAAGGCGTTGGACTTAAGTTCCAATATCGAAAGATGCGTGGGTTCGAACCCCACTCGCGACAGACGTTTTTTTTTTTTCATGTTTATCAAAATTACAAATTTAATTTATTTAATAAATTTTTTTATATAACAATATTTTAAATTGTAATGCCATTTATCTAATTTTATGTAACAAAAAATTTTCAAATTCCTTTACAATTTGAACTACTACACATAAATAAAAATGGTTTTAATATTTTTACTGTCAATAATTATTGTATTAAAATTTTTATATATTTATTATGAAATATATTTAATTAATCAAAACTTTTGACAATAATAATTGTATTTTCTGAATCACATTATTATTAATAACAGATATTTTTTTGTAATTATAAATTTAAAAAAAAATTTTATAAATTTTATTTTTTTAAAAAAAAAAAAGTATGGATTTTAAAAAGTAGTAAATAAATGGAAAATTAAATATTGCCATACAAAATTGTATTAATGACAATTTTTATTCTCTTTTTAATATAAATTAAAATGTTTTAATTTTAATTTTTATTAAATTATTATTATGAAAACAATAGTAAATTTATATATTTTTTAAAATATATAAAAAATTTTTTTTTTTTAGTATAAATGATAAAGTTGAACTAAAGTAGCAATTTAAAAATGCGTTGACCGGGAATCGAACCCGGGACTCCCGCGTGGCAGGCGAGAATTATACCACTTAACCATCAACGCTTAGAATACAGCTTCTCATTTAAAATTATTTATTAAAAAAAATTATATGTAAAGTTTTTATAAAAAATTTTAAATTCTTTTTTAGCAATATAAAAATAAAGTATTAAACTATCTTTCTTTGATTTCTTAAAATTAATTTTTCTTTTATTTTTTATTTTTTATTTTATAATTTTATATATTTTAATAAAAATATATATTTTATTATTAATAATTAAAAATTATATTATTACTATCATAATTTTTTTACAACTTTTTGAAGTTATTATAAATAAATAAAATAATATAAAGTATTTTTAGAACATAGAATTAAATTTTTATTAATATTTGTTGGTAAATTATTTAAAAATAAAAATCATAATAAGTTTTACAATAAAGTTACAATAAAGTTATATAAAGTTTTAATAATTTTAGCATTAAAATTTATCTCTTTTATATTACTTAATATTATTAGATATTGTTGTTTTCCATCTATTTTTTATAATAAATAAATATTTTTAAATTAAAATCTATATAAATAGTCATTAAAAATAATTGTAAACAAAAAAAACAAAACTGATTTAAATGTTATCTAAAAAAGTGTTTTTTAAAATAAGTTTCAAATAGAATCAATGATACATTAATTAAAGTAATGAAATAAGGAATAAAGAAAAAAACATTTAAAATTTGAATTTTTAAAGAAAATATTTTTTATAAATGATAATAAATATATATAAGCATTTAAAGGTAAACTACAAATAAAATTTTATAAATATTGACAAAATATTTTTTATAAACACTGAAAAAATATAGAAATCAATAAATTAAAGAAACATAAAGGATATTAAAATTTATATTTTTATGTATGAAAAGAGAAAATTTAAGTTTTAATAAAAAAAAATAATAATAATAATAAAAATAGCGTACTTAATACGATATTATATACCAATAAAAATTTTTATTGCATTTTAATTGAAATTAATTATTTCAAAATTTCATAACATATAGTCTAATTTAACTATTGTTATTTTATACAGGGTGGTTTTTTTAAAAGTATAATAAACAAAGATTTGGAATTAAAGTATTCATTTAAGAAAATTAAAAAATAAAATGATGCGCCAAAAAAAAAAAATTGAATGCTCTAACAAAAATATTTGATTTTTTAATTAGCAAAAAGCAAAAAAAAATTTTTTTTTAGTATTTCTCTAGAAAATGTTATTGAATATCAAACGTTCTTAAAATTTTTATCAACTTCATAAAAAAAAACCGCAACAAAGAGGAATTTTTTTTTTAATTTTTACATGAGTCAAATTTGTCTACTATACTTTTAAAAAAACGACCCTGTATTATATAATGTTATAAAATTGTAATTAAATATAAAAAGTAAAATACTAGTACAATAAATATATTTGTTAGATTTTATATTAAAAAATATTTTAAAAGAATAATAAATTATATAATTTTATTAATTTTAAAAATTCTATTAAAAATGATATGTTATTATTTACACTATAATAAACTTATTTTTTTTTTTTAATTTTTTATAACAAGTAATAAAATATTAATAATGAAAAATTAAATAGCCTCATCCCGGGCTCGAACCGAGGACCTTATGATTAGAAGTCATACATTCTATCCAACTGAACTAATGAGGCATTTTCTACCACTTTACTATTTAATAAAAAAAGTGTTAATAATTTTTATTTTATATAATTTTTTTATTTTAAAACTATTTAATATAACGTAAAAAATTATATTGTATAAAATTTTATATTATTATGTCACAAGAATTGTTTTTTTTTTGTTAAAATTTTATTCTAATAATAAAAAAATTGATAAAAATGCATTTAAGAATAAATTACTAAAAAATTATTTTTAAATTAAAAAAAATTTCAAAATGTTTTTGATCATTTTTTTAAAATTTACTTGATAAAACAGTAAAAAAACTTTATTAACAGTTTTTTAAATATTATTATTTTTTGTTAATAATTTATTATAATTATTAATATTTGTAAATCTTGTGGATTATTTAAGCCTTGATTAAGGGTTTCGGTAATATACTTAATATACAATAAGTTAACTAAAAGATTTATTTATTAAAAGATGTAAATATAAATAAAAATATATATATATATAATAAAAGTTAAAGTTATAAATTTATGTATTTTTGTAAGAGAATGTCCAAGTATGTGAATATCAATATATTTTTAGATTGCTGGTTGTTTCTTTATTGAATTCCTTTTATATTTCTTGTATTTGAGGCATATCAAAAATGACATAGTCATTTCTGGATTACATATTATAATTTTCACATAAAATATAAAAAAATAATTTAAAATATAATTAAATTAAAATTTGTATTAACATTAGTATTAAAAAATAAGAAATAATTTATAAAATTGATAATAAAATGTAATAAATCTTTGGAAAAATAAATGAACTATTAGATTTTAATTTTTTTTTTTTATATTAAATTTTATTAGTTAAAATAAATATTTTAAGTTAAATAAATATTATATATATATATATTTTTTTAAAAAAAAAAAATTATTAAAGTATATTTAAAAATTTTAAAATAAAGCAGAGTTTAATATCTATTTAAAAAAACACATTTAATTTTTATTATCCATTTATCATAATCTCACCCTTAATTTTTACCTCGAAAAAGATATCTAAAATAAAAAAAATATTTAATTTTTAATTTTTAAAAAAACTTTGATTTTTAATAAAATTAATAATTTATGCAAAAAAAAATAAATTATTTTTAAATTATTTAATAATAAAGCTTTGTCAGGCATTAAGAATTTAATGAAATATAAAATTATTCAATTTCCTAATAAAATATTGTTACTAAATTAAATAAATTTTGTGTACTGGACTATCAACAAATTATATTTTATAAATAATTTTATTAGACTATATTAGGCTGTATTTAATACAATAAATTAGTATGTATATATATTATTTTTTTGACACTATGTAAATTCTTTAGCGTTCATTCTTTAAACAAAAATTTTAACTAACATAAAATATTAAATAAGATATTTTTTTATTGTATTTGTATTTTTATTCTACTATTAATAAAATTTTAAATTTAAATTAAAAGATTAATTAATATTTTTGAAATTTATTTAAAGCTTTCTTAAGATTTAATTAAAATTAATAAACTTTTTTTATATTTTTTTTCTTATTTTTAAAATTTGCTTTAAAAAAAAGTTTGTATTTATAATTTTTTTTAAATATTAAAACATTTTTTTGTTATTTAATAATTTTTTTTTAATAAACAATTTTTTCTAAAAAAATAATCAAAATTAAGCTTAAAAAAATAACCAGTATTTTTTTTAAATTGTATATTAAATAAATAAATATATTAAATTCATTAGATAAATTATAATATTTTTTTAAAATTAATTTTAAAAATATTTTTATTATAAAATATTACAAAAAAAACTTTTTTACTTTATATAAATAATGATTCTAAAAGAAATATACTAATGAAAAAATTGTATTATTAAAAATCTAATTAAAAAAATTTGTCTAATCTTATTAAAATTAATTTATTTAAATTTAAAAAAACATTAATTTGTTTTTTAATAAAAAAAAACTTTTATTTTTATAAATTTATTTTTTATTAAAAAATTTTATTTTTTTTTTAAACAAAAAAAAAACTAGCTTAAATAATATAAATTTTTATAAAAATTAAATATTTATAAATATTTATTTATTTAAATAAATAAAAATACGCAGAAAAAAAATTCGTATTAAAAATATAACTGAACAAATAATTTTTTTTTTACATATTTAATAATAATACTGAATTTTCAAAAACAAGACTAAAAAGAAAAAATAGTACTCAGTAAGAAAAAACAAAAATAAACCTTTTAAAACAGAATTGAACTTTTAAATATAGTACTAAAATTTAAAAATCTAGACTAAAACTAAAAAAATTATAAAATAATAATGTTTTTAATAAATTATAATTAAAATTTTTAATTTTATTAATAATAAGTTTAGCTAGAAAATTTTAAATTATATTTGAATCGAATAAAAAAGTAACTATTATAGAGTGGAGTCATATCCCATGTGGTCTAGTGGTTAGGATTCGTGGTTTTCACCCACGCGGCCCGGGTCCGATTCCCGGCATGGGAAGTACTTTTTGTTTATATTTTTAAAAATTTTTAAAAAATGCTAAAATTTATTTTTAGTTTTATATATATATTTTTTTTTTTTATTATGTTTATTAAATTAAATTTTAATATAATAAATAAACTGTAAATTTTCCATTTTATACTTATCTAAATACAATAAAAAATCTAACAATTTAATTATTTGAGGCATGATAAATTTTATAAAACAAGAACGCTATCTAAACAAAAAAATAAATTTGTTATTTTTATTTATTTGAAAAATATTGTAAATTAATATTATCTTTAAATATAATATATTGTTTTATGGTTAATGTATTAATTTTATATTATTTGATAAAACTTAGGTTTTAACAGAAAGATTATTTTATACTTAGTTACTTTTATAAGATATTGTTTATAAATTTTTTTAAAAACTTTATCAATAAATAATTTATTTTGAAGGGTACTTGATGAGATATAAAATAATTTAGTATTAAATAAATAGCTGGCCAGCTAATTATTTATATTTAAAATTTATAATTAAAAAAATAAATTAAATAGAATTATATATTTAAAAAAAAAAATATTATTATGTATAATAATATATAGTATTCTAGATACTTTATATATTATTATTTTTTGATGATCTTTTTCTTTATAGGATTATATTATTTTCATAGATGATTGATAAGTTACAAATATGATAAAAAAAAGATTTATTGTTAAAATAAATAGCCTTGATGCCAGAGTGGTTAATGGGACAGACTTGAAATCTGTTGGGCTTTGCCCGCGTAGGTTCGAATCCTGCTCAAGGCGTAATAACTTTTTTTTTTTTTTCATAATTATGTTTAATATTTTTTACCTATATACATAATTTTAATATACAAAAAAAAAAAAATAAAATTTTATATAAATTAATAATATAAAGTAAAAATTTTTTTAAAAGCTATTAATTTTGTAATATTCGAATATTTCTTGAAAAACACAAAAATATTAAATTATAACAATAAATAAAAATTTATTTTAATTAATAAGTTTTTTTTATAGTATATTAAATGAAACAATTTTAATAAAAATAAAATAGGTGAAATATAAAAATATCTTTTTTATATAGATTTTTTGAGTGTTTCTTTGCATTTTGTTATTAAAATACAGTATCTAATGTATGACATAATTTGTTATTTTACAATTTATATATAACTTTTACTAATTATTATATATTTAATAAATAAAATAATTAATTAAAATTTTTTTTTTTTTTTTTTTTTTATAAAATTTTTAATTATAAAAAATATTTTACATCTAAAAATGTAAAAATACATTTTTATATTTTACATTATGTATATTTGTAATCTGTGAAAATCTTTTTGAAATCTCAGAGAGACATTTTTATTTATTTATAAAAATTAATAAACAGGAAAACTTTAATATATAGTTTATTTAAAAATATAAAATAAATATTACAAAAAACAGAGTTATTTAAAGTTATAAAATATGATTTAATTTTTTTGTTTTTAAGACAATTCCTTCTCTATTTTTTTTTTTCATATGTGAAATATATTTGGACAGGTTTACATATTTTTACTATATAATTTATATGACTTTATATTAAAAATAAAATTTTTAAATAATTATATAAAATTAATAATAATGTTATTATTTTGTTATATACTTTCTTATATTTTAAAAGTTTGTTTTATTTAAAAAATTATGTTACTGATAAAAATAATATTAATTTAATAAATATAAAAATAATTTATTTCAAAAATCACAATAATAATTTTTAAACTTGTTAGAACAAAAAAATTTTTTTTTAATTGTAATAAAAAAAGTAATTGTTTTTATGAATTTTATAAAATAATTTAAATAAAAAGCCAAAAAATAAGCCCTCCAGGGGGCTCGAACCCCTGACCGTTAGATTAAAAGTCTAACGCTCTACCAACTGAGCTAGGAAGGCTGACAGGAGTGATGTATTATGTATTAAAATTTCAAACTCTTTTTTTTTTTTTTTAATGTTTTTTAAATATTTATATATCTTAGATTAAGATAAGACTAAAAATAATACATAATATAAGTTATATTAAAATTTATAGTAATATTTTTTATATATATATTATAATTTGTAAATTTATTACTATTTATTGCTTTTAATTTTAATAGAAAAGCAGTTAATACAGTAAAAAAAAAATAAAAATAAAAAATAATATTTTTTAATAGCAAATGAATTTTTGTATTTTAAATATAAAATTTATAGTTTTTAATTTTAATATTTTCCTATTTTTATTAATAAAAAAATAATTCATAAAACTATTATATTTATATTTTATATAGTATGAAAGTAGAATATCGACTAAGCTATTTTTTTGAATTTGAATCTTATTAACTTTATTTGAAATTATTACATATATGTAAGAAACAATGTTAATGCTGTTATACAAAAGAAAAGTTATTAATTAAAATAGTTTAATTAAAACAATAACTAATTTGTAATGAAATTAATAAAATTATTAAGTAATTTTTTATTAACTCAACATCTATTATACATAAAAAAAAATAAAAAATTTTAAAATTAATAGTAATTGGTATTGAATAATGTTTAATAATTAATTATTTAAAAACCAATAAAAATTGTTATCTTAGACAAATTTTATGTGAATAAAAAAAAAAATTATTAGTTTTTATATTATATATTTTTTTTTATCACATATAAAAATTTATTTTTATAAATTTAATATAAAAGTAAAATCATTTATCTTTTTAATTAACAAAAATTTAAAAATTATAATTTTTAACTTAATTTTAAAATTAATTTTTATAGAATTTAAATAAAAAAATAAAAAGTGACTCAGTAAGCCCCATTGGCGCAGTCGGTTAGCGCGTGGTACTTATAAGTTAAGCTTTACTAAGCAATGCCAAGGTCACCAGTTCGAGCCTGGTATGGGGCATTCATTTCTTTATTTTTTTTTTACATTGTTTTTTAACTATTTATTCTATTTTTTTCTTCCCAAATTAAAATTGTTATAAAAAGTTTTCTTTTTTATAATTAATGTATAAGAAATTTTTTTTTAATATTATTTTAAAATATTTTTAATATTTGTTTAGAAAGCAAAAAAATTCTTTAATATTTTTAAAAAATAATTTTTTTTCATCAAATAAAAACTGTTTCATTTATTTCCAACATAAAGGGTGACCCAAAAGTAGTGTCACATTTAAAAAAAAAATTAAATAACTTTTTTTCTATTTTATATTGCTTTATGACTTTTTTTTATCTAATAGATTAACACCTAACAAATTTTATTAATATTATTAAGAAATTGTTTTCTATATTAATAAGTAAAAGTAAATAAAACATTAAAAAAATTTTCAATTTTTTTTTAAATGTGACACTACTTTTGAGACACTCTTTACATTCTTCCGTCTTATAGTGTTTTAACATTTTATTTTTATAAATAAATATACTCTTTAGAGTTTATTGTTTTAACTTATAGTAATGCTTCAATTCATTTTCAACTATTTTTTACAAAAATTTATCAAATACATTTTTCAAAAATAAAAAAACATTTAAAAAAATAAATGTTTTAAAACCAGTTTTGCGGCTATGAACTATTTTTTGATTTTAACTTCATTTTTTTTTCTGTAATTCTTTAAGTAATATGATTATAAAGTATGTTTTTTTATTTGAATTTTATTTTATTTTAATTGTCTATATTTTATCTAATAATATTAATTTAATAATGTTTAAAAAATCTTTACACTTTTTTTTATCTGGAATGATTGTAATATGTAATAAAAAGTTTATGGTAATAACATAAAATTATTTAATTTTTAATAAATTAATTAAACTATTAAATATTAATCACATTTTGTTAATTTCATTTGGTAAGAATAATAAACAGTAGTAAATAAAATATTTAATTTTAAATTATAAAACAATATTATTACTATTTTTATTTTATAATATTTAAATAAACAAAGTTTAATTAATAAAAGTGTAAACTATCACAGTTATATGTATTATCATAAATATATAAAAAATATTTATAATTTAATTATGTCAAACACGATGAATAATATAAAACAATAACACTATATAAACCAGAAAGAAAATAAAATATCAATTTAAATCAATCAAAAAATCTTTATTTTTACTACTTTTTCTGAATAATAATATTTTTATATATTTTTACCAAACTTTTTTATAATTATAAATAAAACTTAATATTAAAAAATAAATTATTTTACATCTGGAGGCGTCTTAAAGACTTATTGTAAAATCCACTTAAATTGCAAAAAAAATATTTATTTTATTTATTAAATTTAAAAAAACAATTAATTTTAAATAAAAAAATAATACAAAAAATAAATATTGTAAATTGTTTTTAATTTTTATTGAGTGATCACTGATTATTTGATAACTTTATTAAGAATAATAAAGCTTGAAAATAAATGATATATTAATATATTAAAAAATAAAATAATATAATATAAAATAATAACTTATTTAAAATTTTTTTTATAAATAAACAATTTTTCATTTATTTTTTTTTAAATAATAATTGTTTAAAGTTATAAATTTAAAAATAATATTAAAAAACAATTTAAAAATGATTTTTTTTGTTTCTTTTACTAAGTATAATTACAACAATATGCATAATAATGTTATCAACATTTTTACTAAAAAATATATTTTTATTTTAAAATATAAAATCAAATGTAATTTATTAAAAATTTAATTTTTTTTTGTTATATTTTTTAAATAGATTATAATAATAATAATTTAAATAAATTTTTATTTTTTTGTATATAATTATTGTTTAAAATAATAAAATAATAGAAATTATATTTTTACTGTGTATATAATAATAAGTTAAAAATCTATAATGATAAATATATACAGTACTTATAAGTTTTTAATTATTCTAATTTATTTTATAATTATTTATTTATAAAATATTAACATTTAATTTGATAATATTTATTAAAAAAAAAAAAAAAAAAAAAAAAAAAAATATATATATATATATATAAAGTAATTTATGTATATAAATAAAAATAAATCATATTACTTTGACTATATATATTATATAATATCACAGGATATATTTTCTATTAAAATGACATAAAGTTTTTTAAAAAAAATATTTATTAATTAAAAAATTAATTATATTTATAAAAATCACTATACTTTATTTTTGTATGAATATTATTATACATTTTGTTATAAAAAAAATATGCATTTTGTACTAAAATTAAAGCACAAATTCATATTAAATGTAAATACAATTTTATATATTATTTTCTTATATATTTTATTACAAAATGTTGCATATATCTTATAAAGATAATAACAATGCATTTTTATATATTTTGTTTAATTGATCATTGTAAAAATTAGTAAAAATTAGTAAAAATTATATCTTTTTATGAATGGTTGATCAAAATAACATTATTAAATTTTGTATATATTGTAAAATTAAATATAAATTTTTATCAAATTAAAAATATAATTAATTTTAATTATTTTTTATGCAAACATGGAATTTTTTTTTTTTTTGTTATAAAAATAATTTAAAAAATTTATTTTTATATAAATGAAAAAAATGTAGATTTTTATATTATCAGTAAAAAATATAATGGTTTAAAGGTATATAAATATATTATTTTTTAATATATTTAATCTTTGTATGTTTTTTTTTAATAAAGTTTTTAATTGTAATTCTTATTAAGTAGTGAAATATTAATACTATTAATATTACTATCAGTGTATAAGTAAGTACCAGTAGAAAATTAATCATTTTTTTTATCAAAAATATGTTTTTAATAAAAAAAATGCCACGAGCCGGGATCGAACCGGCGACATTTAGATCTTCAGTCTAACGCTCTCCCAACTGAGCTATCATGGCCACGTCACTCTTCTTTATTAATTTTAGATTAAAAATTAAATTTTAGAAAAACATTGCTTATTAAAGTTAAATTTATATAATTAATTTAGTTTAATTTAATTTTAAAATATTGTGTTTATAAAAAATTGTATTGCATTTTACAGAGTAATATTTTAAATAATTTTTAAATATTAATATTAATATTTAAATTTAAAGAAAAATTTTCTTTTTAATTGATGTGAGATCTAATAAATACAATGTGTTTAATATAATTTATAAAAAAAAAAAAAAAACTATTTAAAAAAAACAATAACTATTTTTTTCTTTATAAACTTTTATGTCATCCAATTTTAATCTAATTAAAAAAAATAAATTTACTTAATTAGACATGTAAAATAAATTTTTTTAACTGTTGACAATAATTACAAATTAATTAAATGTTTTAAAATATTATTCAAAAAATAATAAAAAAAAATAATAATAAACATTATATTTTAATAAATTATAATATCTAGCAATCCAATTAAATTTTTTTTTTTGTAAATTACACTAATTTTTTTTAAGTTAACTTGTGTAGTACCGTCCCCTAATTATTTGTACTCTATTTGTAATTTAAATTAAGTTTTTTATGGTAAAATGTAATAAGACAATAATTAATTTTTATTTAAACGTAAAAATTTTTTATAAATATTAAGCTTTAATTAGACTTTTTATAAAAGCTAGCTATGTATCATCATGATTTATTCTCCTAAATATAAATTTCCATATATGTTCTTCTATTTTTATTAATAATAATCAAAGTTGTTTTAAAATTTTTAATTCTTTTATTGTTTTCTTGTTTTCTTGTTTTTTTTTTTTTTTATCATTTTACAAATTTTGTAAATTAACAATTATTCTATGTTTTTATTTTGCTCTAATACCATTTTTTTTATTCTAAAATTATTTTTAAAAATATTTTTTTTACATTTTTAAACAATTATTTAGAAAAAAAAATTTTTTTTTTTTAAATTCAAAAGACAAATAAAAGCTTCAAAATGAGTAAAAATTTTAGAAGAAAAAAAAAGATATTTTCTTTTCAACTGAAGAAAAAAAAGTTAAGAGAATTGCTTTTTTAAAAAGAAATTCATAATTAATACACAAATAAATTAAATTACCATTTAAAAATAAAAAAATAAATTATTATAAAATAAAATTTTTTATTTATAAAATTAAAAACTTATTAAATATTTTAAAATTTAATTTTAATATTAATTATAAATTTTAAAAACTATTTCCATTTTAAATAAATATAATTTTTTTCTTTTTTTATCATTAATACAAATTTTTATTTTAAAAAAAATTGTTTTTTTTTCTATTGGTCGTATGGTGTAGTCGGTTATCACGTCTGCTTTACACGCAGAAGGTCGCCGATTCGAGTTCGGCTACGATCATACTTTTGTTAAATTTTTAAAAAATTACAAATTTTTTACTAGTTATATATTTTTTTTAACCATAGTATTTAATATATTTTAAATATTATAAAAAAAGTACATATATAATTTTTGTTTTTTTTAAAAAGCAAAAAAAAAAAATGACTTTAAAATATTAATATTGTTAACTCTTATATAAGACAGATATAATAATAGGCAACACAATAAAAAAAGCTTTATAATAAATTAAAATTACAATAATTAGTAGTTTTTAGAACAATTTATATAATAATATATATTAATAAATTTTATTTTACTATTATTACTAATTAAAAATAAATATCTTTAAATAAGTATTTAAAAACAAAAAAAAATTAGTTTTTTGTTATTAATAAAACTAATATATTAAATGTTTATTTTAATGAAATATATTTTAATAATTTTTAAATTAAAAACAATTTTTTTTGTTATGAATTTGATTAATAAAAATATTTTTGTATTAAACAATAGTTAATATTTTAAATATTTTTGTAATTTGTATTTATTTAAAAAATTAATAACAAATTTATCAACATTTTTAAAAAATTTTAATACTTTATATTTAAAACTATTTAATTTAAATAATAAATTAATAAAATTAACTTTTTGTATATTAAATTATAAAAACAAATTCACAATAATAGAAAATAAATTGATAATGTTTTTTATAATAATATTTTTTTTTTTTTATATAGTTTACTTTATATTACAATAATATATTAATAATAAAAAATTTTTATTTTTAAAATTAAGTTTAATTTAAAAAGTTATTTTATAAATGTTATATTCAACATTTAATTATAATATATTATTATTCTTATTATATATTAACATATATTAATTTATTGTCACATTTTTGTTTATATTTTATACACAGAAAAATTAATTGTGACAATATGTATGGATTATCACACCCGTTTTTCCGTACGTTTTTTTTCTGCAAAAAAATCTTTTGTATTCAATGTCACGGAAAAAATATTTTGAAGATAAAAAAAAGAAAATTAATTAAAATATATATAGCGGGACATATTTTCAAAAATTAATTTTTTTTTCAAAATGTCCCGCAAAAGCAGGAATTCCGTTTGCGTCATTAAAGAAAAAAGACAAAATGTCACGATTAATTTTTCTGTGTATAGAACATCAATTTTTTAATTTAATAACAATTATATGCTATGAGATAAAACTATTTTGAATAAAAATTTTTAATTATAGGAATTTTTTTTTCGAACAAAAGAGCTTCGTTGGCGCAGTCGGCAGCGCGTCAGTCTCATAATCTGAAGGTCGTGAGTTCGAGCCTCACACGGAGCATTCTTTTTGTTAATTCAAATTTTCTTTATTCAAAATTTTTAATATAAAAAAGATACTTTTTTGTTTGGATAGGGCCACTCATAATTTGACCAAAAATATGTAAATTTTAAATTTAATAAATTTATTATTATAAATTTTGATAAAATAAATACTTTTACAATCGCTACAAATTTTGTTTTGTTTTAAAATGCTAAAACATTGCTGTATTGCACAGAACTAGAACAAAAAGCATTCTTATTTTTGCAAACATTACGCAATATAAACTTCACTAAATACCTATTCAGTAAATTTTTGGGTGCTATCTCTGTCTTTTATTCTTTAGTTAATAATCTTTCATATCCTCTTAATTGTCTTGGTGTGAGATTCAGACTAAGGGTTTACAAAGTTATGTTTGTAATTAACTTTAAAATGTTGGAAGCTTTGAGCCTCAAGTTTATTGGTCTTATAAGACTTTCAATTTTCTGAATACATAATAATTACAATTGGATTTTTTTTATCATTTCAATTTCTTATCTATCACTTTATCATATTTAATTTTTTATTTTTTATAATAAATTAATTTTTTTTGCATTAAAACAATCATAATCTAGTGGTTTTACCAAAATAGAAAAGTACTAAAAAAATTACTATGTTAAAATTATAATTATAAATTGTAAATATATAATAAATTTTTATATATAAATATTATTAATATTTGTTTTATTATTTTAAAAAAAAATATAATTTAACTTTTTTATGCAACTATGAACTTTTAAATTTAAATATAATTAATTTTTATTTAATTTTTAGTATTCTAATTGATAAATAAATATATATACAATTTTTAATTAAAATTTTAATGTTTAAATTTATTTTTTATATTAAAAATTTTAGAAATGGCAAAAAGAATGCTCCGTGTGAGGCTCGAACTCACGACCTTCAGATTATGAGACTGACGCGCTGCCGACTGCGCCAACGAAGCTCCTTTGTGTGAAAAAAAGTTTCTATAATTAAAAATTTTTATTCAAAATGTTTAAACTGTTTTAAGAATATATTAATAAAATTATAAAAATTTAGGTTTTTTTATTTTAAATAATTTTATATTATTTTATATATATATATTTTTTTTTTTTAAATAAGGTTTTGCACAAAAAGACGTAATTATGTTAATATTAAAATTTTAATTTTTTATAACTAAAAAAATGTATTATAAAATAATAATTTTTTTTTTACTTTTTATATAAAATCAAATCTTTTTCTTATTAATGCTATTTCTTAATTTATTTATTTTTCTAAATTTAGTAGAAGTAAAATGTTTTAAATTAAAAAAATAAGGTAATTAATATATTATATCAATATAAATAATGACAAAATAACAAAATAACAAAATTTATTAGAATAGTTTATCTATAAATACTTTTTATAAAAAATATTTAAAAATTTAGGTATTGATATATTTTATTTTCTATTAATAAAATTGTAAACTATTCTGTTAAAATTTCAAAAAATTTATTTTAACTATTTTTGATAAAGAAAAAGTAATTAATTTTCATCAAAAATATGAATTATTATCTACAAGTAAAGTTTGTTCAAATAAACAAAAAATGAAATATCAAATTGAAAAAAATAATAAGAGATTTAATATTAAGAAGTGTAGAAAAAAAATAAACAATATAATAGGAACTTTGATTGAAGCTACTAAAATATTTATTAAAACAAAAATATTATTTATTGCTAGTTGTATAAAATGTTTTAAGTAAATTTTTTTTTTTTTAAAAAGAGTTGGAAATAAACTATAATGCAATAATTGAATTGAAACAGTTATCTTTAAAAAATATATCTATTAATAGAAAAAGAAAAGTATTATATTATGATTGAAAAAAAAAAAAAAGATTCATGATAAAGATTGATAAAACTTTTTTTATTTAGAAAAAAAAATCATTTTAGTAGTATAGGGTGTTCGTTAAGTAACTCGCAAAAGTTTAAAATTCTTATAATTTTTTTTTTTTACTTTATATTTCTTCATGATTTTTTTTAATCTGATAGAAAAACAATTATAAAAGTATATTATTAACATTAAAAGATTGTTTTCTATATAAACAAATAAAGAAAAATAAAACATTTGAAATGCTTTTACTTTTTTATTTAAATATTTTTTAAAATACATTTTTTAAACTATTAAAATGTTTTTAATTTTTATTATCTAATAGTTTAAAAATATTTTTTTTTTTTTTTTTTTTTTTTTTTTTTTTTAAAAAAAATGATAATATTTAAAAAAAAATTTTTAAAAAATTATTTTATTTAGAAAATTATTATATTTGTTAGTTTTCAAATTATTATTATTATTATTTTCTCTTATTTTTTAATTTAAATACTTATAAATTATGTAAGTAACTGTATTGTATGATATTACTTCAGTAAAATTTTTAATTATATATTATTAACAAATAAAATTCTTTTATTTATATTATTAAATTGTGTTCACCTAAAAAAAAATCATAGTAGGAAATATATATATATTATTATGTTTTTATTCAATGACTTTTTGCCTTATACATTAAAAGTTAATATTTTTATTTAATGTATTTAATTTATAGGTTTTACTCTTCAAAAAAAATATTTATTTATATTTTTTTGAGAATAAATTTGTTAAAACAGTCATTATAAATAATTAAGCATATTGTTACTGAAACAATTAATTTATTAAAATCAATTTTTGGTAACTAACTAATATCAAAAAAAGAAATATTTACCGTTTATTGCAATTGTCAGATATCTGCATCTGATTTTATAAAAATTAATCAAAAATTATAGTTAATGTTAAAAAAAATATTAAAAAAGCAATTGCATACATAAAACAAGATACTCTAAAAAAAGATGTAATAATTGTTTTTTAAAAAACAAAAAAATGTTTTCAAATAGGTAAAAAAACACCTGAATGATATTTTAATTCACATTTAATATTATATTAAAAAAAAGTTTTTATATTATTAAAATTAATATAAATATTATAATATATTTATATCTTGAGTTTTATTTAAAGTTATTTTTTAAGAACGATCTTGTAATATTTCATACTTTAGACACTTCTCTATCATTTAAAAAGAAATTCATAAAAAAAATATAAAAACAAAAGTTATAAGAGTTTTAAAGGTTTAAGAGTTAGTTACTTAACAAACACTCTGTATGTTGGCACAATATTGATATTTTTAAAAATTTGTTGTTAAACTAATAAATTGTTTTATTTAGCTAGTTCTAGAGAAAAGTTCTGTTAATCTCATAAAAATTTTAAAGAGGTTAATGAAACAATAAACGTTAATTTTTTCTGATATGTAAAAAAAATATTCCGAAGTAAAATAATCTAGATATAAATATTTGAAAGCCAATCATAAATATAATTTTGTGAATTTACTGTAAAATGTTTATATCCAGATTATTAAAAGGATTTGAAAATCAAAATATATTAGAAGTAAAAAAACGAAGTGAAACATGTAAATCTTACGTTGAAAGATTGTATGTACAAGCTAACATGATGAAATAAGAACAATAAAAAAGTTTTTTTTTTTATGTAATTTTAAAAGAAATAAAATAATTTTATGATTTTTTTTTTTTTTGAAACATGAAAGTTTTTATTTTTTTATTTTGTCAAAAACACATTTTAGACATCAGATATAATAATTTGTTAGTAAAAAAATACCTTTATTATTTTAGATTAGTTTATTCAATTTAGAATAAAGGGAGATAAAAATGAAAAGTATCTAAAGTTTTACTAATTATATAAATTTTAAATTACTATTAATAATCATTTTAACTAATAATAAAAATAAATTTTATAAAACGCTTTGATTTATTTAGCAGTAAAAATTTTTTAAAAAAAAATTAATATTTATCTATAATTATTAATATTAAATTATTTAAAAATTAGATTTTAATTATAAAACTGTAATAAAAAATATATTAAAATAATTTTTATTAATATAAAAATATTAATATAAAAGATTAATTATTCTTTATTTTGTTTTTTTTTTTGATAATTTTATTATTATAAAAGAAAATAAAACAAATAATTTAAATATGAAGTTAAATAAAAAAAAAAACTAAAATGAGGATTAAATTTATGTATAGTGTAACAGTATTTAAAATTTATAAAATTAAAAAATATGGTTAGTAATTTTTAATAGTATCAATTGTCTAAGGTAATATATATTCATTTATTAGGATAAAAAAAAATAAATTAAATAATAATATAATATTTATATATATATAGGATATTACATTGTAAATAATAGAGAACAAAATAATACAAACTAAAGATAGATTGTATTTTGTAAACTGTAAAATGATTTTTTATTCTTAAAATTTTTTTTTTTTTTTATAATACAAAAATAAGGTAGGCGTGATTTATATTTACATTAAAAATTATATTTAATTATATTTAAAAAAAAATTAATTTTAATAAAAAAATTAAGAAATTAAAAAATATTAAGAAAACATCTTAATTTAAATATATTGTTACTGAATTGTTAATTCAATAAAATTTATAAACACAAATGTTTTATTTATAAGTTTCTTCTTTAATGTCAATTAGTTAGAATATTTTTTGTTTCAATTACATAAAACAATAAATTTTTATTACATTTTTTAAAACTTTTAGAATATTTTATATAATAAATTTTTTAATATTTATGAAGATTTTTTTCTATAAAAAAGAAATTATTTGATAATTTCAATATACTTTTTTTTTTATCAATTCATAATGAAATACATTTTTCTTATTTTTATTTTATCAGTAACTATGAAAAATATTATATGTGATGATAAACCTTTACCTTTAAAAAATATCAGAAAAGAATTACTATGTGATGGAGAATCTTGTGAAAAATATTGTAAAAAAGGAAATTTTACACATAGTGATTGCTCTGCTAAAATATGGACATTACCTATAGAACATTCTATAAAAATTTGTCAATGTTATAATGAAAAGAAAAAAGAAAAAATTTGAATATTACAAAATAATATATGAATTTAATTTTTTTATTTAAAAAAACTTTGATTTTCTTATCTTTTGTAAGTATTTTAAATATAAAATTTTATATAAGATTATTCTTCTTAATTATACTTTTTTAATTAAAAATAATTTATTTTTATAACAAATTTTTACTTTTAATTTTTTATCTTACATATAATACACTCTCTGTCTCAAAAATAACCTGAATGGCTTTATTTTACAAAAACTAATAGCGTTATTGTTAGGTCATCAATTGTTTTGTGGAGTATCAACCTTCATTTATCAGATGCTTGTTTCACTTATTCATTTGTTCACTTGGAGCAGATAGATTTTACATTAAACTACGATCATTTTTCTACGTCGGTCGAAGGATGAATTAAGAGCAAAAAATTACCATTAAATTTTGTTTTAAAATTAGTAAAACTAATACCGAAACATTCCAAATGCTTCAAATAGCTTATAGAGATAATTGTTTGTTAAAAAAATGTCGTTTGGAAAAGTCAAAAATTAAAACAATGCTTACTTGTTTCTACGATTAAAAAGGCATTATTTAGAAAAAAAATTGTTTCAAGTGGTACAAAAGTTAATGTTGGATATTATCTAGGTGTATTTAAACGTCTTAAAGCCTGTATTCATTCTGAATATTAAGAACAAAGTAATTCGCAATTATTCAGATAATACAACATCTTGTCGGTCATCAATCATTACTGATTATATGACCAAAAGTCAGATTTTTTTACTTTATCATTCTCGATATTCACTTGATTTGGCTCCCTATGACTGTTTCCTACTCCCCAAATTACATTTTGAAAAAAAAAAAAAACGTTTTGACTTGATTTAAAGCATTAAATCTTCAACAACCGCCATCTCTAAGAGCATCACAAAAAATGGCATAAAAAAGTAATTTTATGAACTTTTTAAACGATTTTTTTGATGTATTTCTGTTAAGGGGTATTACTTTAAATAAATAAAATGTGTTTTTAAATTTTTATAGCTACATTCTTTTTTATAAAGCCATTCCTGTTATTTTTGGGACAGAGGGTGTAATATTGAATGTAAATTAAAATATCATTCAGGTGTTTTTTACGTATTTGAAAACTTTTTTTTGTTTTTTAAAAAACACTTATTACTTTTTTTTAGAGTATCTTGCTTTATGTATACAATTGCTTTTTTAATATTATTTTAAACATTAACTTTAGTTTTAGACTAATTTCTATAAAATCAGATGCAAATATCTGACAATTATAATAAACGGTAAATATTTCTTTTTTTGATATTAGTTAGTTACCAAAAATTGATTTTAATAAATTAATTGTTTCTTTAGTTGTATGCTTAATTATTTACAACATCTGTTTTAACAAATTTTTTCCTAAAAAAATATTAACCAATAATTTTTTCTGATGTGTTACCACACAATACAATTACTTACTAAATTTATAGGTATTAAAATTACAAAAAAGAAAAAAATTATAAAAATAGTAATTTTAAAACTAACAAATAAAATAATTTTCTAAATAAAATATTCCCTTTAAAATTTTTTTAGAATACTTTCAATGGTTAAATCTAATTTCGTGGACGGCAGTTTTTCCCTCCAAATTTTAAATTTTAGGGTTAATTTTAAATAATAAAAATTAAATTTTATTTATTAACTGATAAATTTTCCAGTAAAATATTAAATGCATCAATTCCATAATTGTTCTTAAAGGCAAATTCATTGATATAAGACATAATTTCTTTCCGATTAGTACCTTTTTTTCTCAAAAACCTTTTTAGGACGGACCACAGATTCTCAATATTCTGTGTATGAGTATTGGCATCCTCTGGGTTAACAAAGTTTTCTTGATGGATAACTGTCTTGTGAGTATATCCATGTTGTGATAGGTTTCTATATCCACGCCATCCGTCAGTGTAGATAGTAGAATTAGGTAGAACATGTCTTTTGATGACATCCAAAAGAGTCAATTCATTCCTGTTTGGCACAGAGACAATAAAGAACTTTTTCGTGGCACGAGAAATACCACCAACAATCCATTGAGCAGGAATTTGTCTTCCCTTGTTATATTTTCTTTTTGTTATGACGGTTTCGTCAATTTCAACAACATCATTAACTCCACCAATAGGATTTGTCGGAGTTCTAAATTCTTGTAAAATTGACCGAATTTTAAAATTGAAAGTCGAGATTGTGTTTTCACATAATTCCAGTTCTTTTGCAATGTTTTCAGACGAAGTATCATTGCTCCACAGGTATAAATAAAGAATGAACTTCTTCATTGATGTTTTAATATTCTCAAGAAAACTGCCAGCTCGAATGCTTATAGATTTGTTGCATTCTCTTTTGTAGCATCGCCATCTTAAATTGTCAATTGATGTCCGTTGAGCCAATTTCATTGGACAGTTACAACTCGGACAAAGTTGCATAGAATAAATGAGTCCATGGTTCATTGAAAATGCAAGTATTTTATCATTAGTATTAAGATCGTTCAGAAGAGATAACAAAGAGAAGTATTGTACCATTTTTGATGATGGATGAAAAAAAGTTTATTTAATATAAAATTATTCTTGCGCGGAGAAAAGAAACAAAAAATATTTTGAAAAAATATTTTGGCGGGAGGATTGCCGTCCACGAAATTAGATTTAACCCATTCAATTTTTATAAAGAAAAAAAACTTTTAAACTTGTGGATGATAAAATATTGAAACATTTTTATTATATAAAAAATGTATATTTAAATATATTTAAATAAAAAATTAAAAACATTTTAAATGTTTTATTTTCCTTTACTTGTTTATATAGAAAAAAATCTTTTAATGTTGAATATATAACTTTCTAAATGAATTTCTATCAGATTCTATCAGATAAAAAAAATTCGAAAAAAAGTAATAACTAAAAAATTTATTCAATTTTAATAAAATAAGGCATGACTCTTGGGTGACTTTGTATATTTTTATCGGTCAAAATTCTTTTTCTACAAAATAAACCTAACTTTATTTAAATTCATCAATAAATAAAACGTTATTAATAAAAATTTGCGGATTGTTACTTATAAGACACTCTTGTACACTAACGACGTTAAAATTTATATAAATGTTTTTTCTAAAATGGCTAAATGTTATAAGAAATGTTAGCTTTTAACTTTTGTTTTGTGCCTGTAATATTCTGTTGTTTTTTTAATATTTTGTATTTTTTATCATTATTTTATTTTATAAATAATTTTAAAAAAATTAAAAAGGATTTGTTTATATGTGTTCAATATATAAAAAAATTTTTAAAATACACAATAAATAAAAAAATAAGGTTTTTTTTAAACCGATTTGATAAATTTAATAATTTTAAAGAAATAATCAAATTTATTCTGTTATATTTTTATCAGCGCATAAACAATAAGTTTCAGAAAATTCTATTTTCATATCTAGTCTTTTAATTGCACATACGCCATCCTTATCTTTTTCTCCACACTTTTTTCGACATTCTACTGGATCACATTTGTTAATTTTAATCCAATCAAGTGTTATAGGCATACTATGGCAGAAAATATTTGTAATAGTTATTGAAAAAATAAAAATAAGAAAAATGTATTTCATTTTTGATAGATAAAATAAACTACATTGAAATTGCTAAATTATTTCTTTTATATAAAAAAATCTTCATAAATATTTACAAATTTAATGTATTTAATATTTTTAAAATTTAATTATGTGCAATAAAAATTTATTTGACAATTAATATTTAAAATTATAATAACATTTTTTGTTAAATATAATCAAAAGCGAAAAAATGATTTTGATAAATTATTTAAAAAAAAATATATAAATAAAACAATCTTGTTTTTATTTCTTATTGATTTAATAAATTTATTAACAATATATTTAAATTTAAAATATTTTAATGTTATTTCTAACTACTTTTGGTTAATAAAAATAGTTTTTTTTATATTTTTCATTGAAGTTTTAATTATTTAAATTAAATATTTCCATTACTTTTTTTATTTTATTTTATAATAAAATAAATTAGCAAGTAACTAAATTAAAAATAATTAATTCTTTATAATAGGTATTTTTTACAGATAATGATTTCATATATTTTTTATACGGCTATTTAAATTGTATTGAGCAATAAAAAATAAAGTAATATAAACAGGCAAATTAATATGCAAAATCTTGAATATACTATTAATTTATATTTAAACTAATTTAGTTATTAATCATTTTAAATAGTTATAGTTAAAATTTTTTATTTAAAACACATTTCACCAGTCGATCGGACATTTGATGTACAACTCAAAATCCTAACCCCTTATTTTTTGTTCATAAATATGTAGACCTATTAAAGTTATGTATACTGGTCAAATATTTCCGCTTGAGAGCTTCATAGAAAGCTACAACAGCAATTCAAAGTTTAAAAAATCGAATTTTTTAACTCTCTGGAAAATAAATATTTTTTAAAAAAAATATTGTACCTAGGGGTAATCGGCCATGAAAAAACAAATGAGAATATTTAAAAATTTATAAAATTACGTCTTTATTGTTTTTTGGCAAATTTTTTTTGTTTTTTGCCAATTTTAGGCCAAAAATCTAAAAAGCGCATGTTCTCATTAGATTCATTGGATTCCTCATCTAATTTTACATCTATTTTGAGTAAAATTAAAAATTTAAATTGGGAGGATAAATGAGTTTTTATGTAAAATATGTACCATTTTCCAATAAAAAATGTTGTTACGCTTTATTTTTCAATTAAAAAATTTTTTTCAGAAAATATAATTTTTTTACTATAGAAAAATTAAGAATCTACAAATAATTATTATTTTAGTTTATAAAATTATCGTAAGAAAAATAGTATAATAGACTCTACGTTACATTTATCAATGTTTTTTATACTTTTGAGATAATTTAATGTTGAAAAATAAAGTATATCGACATTATTATTGGAACATAGTTCATATTTTACATGAAAACTCATTTATCCTCCCAATTTAAATTTAAAATGTTAACCAAAATAGATGTAAAATTAGATGAGAAATCCAATGAATCTAGTGAAAACATGCGCTTTTTAGATTTTTGGCCTAAAATTGGCAAAAAACGAAAAAAATTTGCCAAAAAACAATGAAGACGTAATTTTACAAACTTTTAAATATTCTTATTTGTTTTTTCATGGCCGATTACCCCTAGGTACAATACTTTTTTTAAAAAATATTCATTTTCCAGAGAGTTAAAAAATTCGATTTTTCAAACTTTGAATCGCTGTTGTAGCTTTCTATGAAGCTCTCAAGCGGAAATATTTGACCAGTATACATAACTTTAATAGGTCTACATATTTATGAACAAAAAATAAGGGGTTAGGATTTTGAGTTGTACAAAATTTTAAAAAAATGTCCGATCGAGTGGTGAAACGTCTTTTAAATTAAAAGTAAAATTATCGATTTATTAAAATAATAGATTGTTAAACTAAATTATATTATATAATTATTTGTATAGTTATTTTTTATTTATATTATTGTAAATCTTATACAAAAAACAATACAGAAGCCGTTTTTTTTAAAGTGGTGTAATGCCAGGCATAGCCATGGCATTAGTGTTCCCAAAATAATAAACAAAAGAAAAGGAAGAGACAAACAAAGAACTTTAAATAAGAGAAAAATTTGAAGAACGACGCAGTTGATCTTTTATTCAAATTAGAGTATATTTCTCCTAGTTATACTCCTCTTACTCATTTGAGTTAGATGGATCCCCTCTAGGGATCCATGGATACAAGAAAAACAGAATAATGTCAATTGTCAACCTACTAAATATATATATCTAATTATTATTTGTGATTTATGTTATTAATAAAGCTTATCTTTATACATATTGTTTAATCTATTCGATAATTGTTATTCACAATTAAAACTTGCCATATTCTATCATATTAACAATATATACCGCTACATATACCATGGGAGGCCTTAACGGTGGTATAAGTTTATTTTTTAATATATTGAGATATTTAACGTTTTAGTTTGAGACAATTTTAAAATATTAGGAAACGCTAATTAATTTTGTTGACATTTTTAACGCTATAAACCTGTTTAATTTTACTATCCAAATTAAATTATAATTAATCGGATTAAAAAAAACGATTTTGTTAGTCAAAATTGTATTATATTACTTTTAATAATAAAAAATTATAAAAAAATAAAAGCGAACTTAAATTTATATTTTTTAAAAAGAGTAAAATTTTTATGTTTAGACTGGCGTATTCTAAGACAAAGAAACAACTCGTCATAAGCTTTCTTAATTACTTTATTTAAACAACAAAATTACAACAAACAAATAGTAAAATTATTCGCTCAACAGAACAGTATTAAAACTATTCCCCCAACAAAACAGTAAACCTACCTACCAAAAATAGATATAAAAGATACAATAAAAAATTAGAACTTACTGTTATAAAAATTACAATTACTTAAACTTCTTAGTCTAAGGTAATTAAACACAACTATAGTCCTAAACAATAATAAAAAATACAATATAAAATATAATTAATTACTAAAACTTACTGTTACGGTGTGGACAATTACTTAAACTACTCAGACAATAAAAATGAATCCTTATTCCTAAACTAAACTAACTTAAAACAAGATTCCAAAAGCCATTTCTTACTTTTGTCTTATGCCTAAATTTTTACACATCATAACAGTAAGTGGAGAAAAGATTCTCAATTAATATATATTTACTAAAGATCGTTTTTTTAAAATGAATTTTTTATTTAAGACATAAATTATTTTATTAATATAACTATAATTAACAAATTTATTTTTTTTTAAAATTTATTTCGTTTTTACACTTAGCATAGTAAATTATTTACGGTAAATAAAAGATATGTAAGGTACTAAACTTATCATATCACTGTATTTCTCTCTTGTTATAAGTCTTGAAATTTCTCACAATGGCAACAAAGTAATTTTGCTTAAATCTTTAGGTCCTTTTAGGTTTCTAAATAAAGAAATAACGGCACTTTTCCGTTTTATCCTCCCCCAAATAAAAATAATAAAGTTCAGTTAACAATTAAAAACTTTTTACATAAAAATTATTGTACTGTCAAAGTATAATCAAATCTTATTAGGTATGAAAAAAAGGTATAATTTTTTATCAGTGATAAGCGAGAAAATGATCATTTTTTACATGCATCTAAATTAAAAAAAAACTAAAGCAAATTTAAAGATAATTGAAATTTGATATTATAGTTGGAAAAAGATTATACATATATTTAATATTTTTAATAATAAAAGTATTTTTAATTATTATCAAAAAAATTTTCTAAATTTTTATATTATGCTATATTGTACTTTTAGATCACATTGTCCAATTTTTAATAAAAATAACTTCCTGAAAGAAAGGAAGTCTACATTTCTAAAAACAAAAAGAGGTTTATAACTGAACAACGCAAGTGTTACAGAAATGAGTTTTCAGAATCCAACAGCTATAGAAACCACTTCTGAAATGGCTCAACAAAACTATCCAGGGAAGAAGAAAGAATGATACAGATCAAGAAGACAATAGCAGCCTTAAAGAAAAAATCAAACAAATAGTTAATTTGTTAGTAGAAAAGCCGTTGGTTCAACTGAAAAAAATTTGTCAAAAATTCGAAGAAAGTTATCAAGGTAGAAAAATGGATATTGCTCATAGATTAGCGGAAAGACACAACATAAAAACTTTTCTAGAAAAAATCATCAAAGTAGAGAAAAAAGGAAATTTAGACAAAAAGATGATTCAGCAAAGATTAAGGTTATGAAACAAAGCAAAGAGAAAATAATACAATTTACGCAAGAGAAATTGAACGCTATGATTATAGCCTTCTTTAAAGTTAACTGTACAGCAGATTCAGCAAATGCAGATACAAGGGACCATAAAAATTTAACTTTTACTTCTCAAATAGAGAAATATCAACCGAATGAATATGGAATTAGTGAATTTGTTAAACAATTTTTAACAGCTATGAAAGTTGTCGGAATTCCAGAACAAATGAAGTCGCATTTTTTATTGTTTAAGTTACCTAGTAAATTGAGACATAGATTTAATAGTGAATATGAAAGAAATTCCCATCTCCGACCATATTCAAAGCTGACAATAACACTTGAAAATTTATATGAAGAGAAAAAAAAATTAGAAGCTAACAGATTCCAATTAAGAGCGTTTGATTTAAATTTCTCAAAATAAAAGTTTAAAAACAGTTTATATGTGTTAATCAGATTGGTAGAGTTAATAAATCCAGGAATCTTTTCTAAGATAATAAAACATTTAATTAAAGCAGAGATAGAAAAAATAATGATAAATAAGTTTCATTATGGTCTATCATTAATGAATCTACTGCACAGGAGTCCATAGAACTATTACAACAAAAATTGATCAATGCGAATGAGTTTCATTATCTAAAACAACAATTAAACAAAGGGTCATAATAGTTCTTATAATCCCAGAAGAACTAATAATAATCAATTGTCATAAAAGGATAAGTGTGAGTTACATCCAAAAGGAAGTTATAGTAACGATCAATGTAAACCTCAAAACTCAAAGAAGTTAATCAGGGTGATACTGAGAGAAATAGCCAATTAAGAAAAATGAAAACAGAAGTTGAACAATTAGACATGAGAATTTCTGTAAAAATAAGTTCAAATAAAGATGGTGAATACAAAAAGGTTAGAGTTTATGTGGATACAGGAGCGCAAATTTCTTTAATTAAAGAGAATTATGCTAAACGTCTAAATTTAAAGTTAATGGCACCAACAAACAAGAAAATTGTTACATTGGGAAAAAGTGAAATAATTCTTACAGCATCCACTAAGATATATATAAAAACGGGTTGAAAGAATTCCAATATCAAGTAAAAGTTGTAAATCTTAAATTAGATTTTGTAAGTAAACTTCTAATAGAAAATGATATTCTAAAACTTCTAAATGCAACAATATTCTATGAAGAAACTTTAAAGATAATTGTAGAAAATACTATTATTCATAATGTCAATTATGAGTAAAAAAATCGAATAATTCAGTTAAAAAAAATAAAAAGAACCTCTGAAACTATCAAGAAAATGTTGAAACAAGAATTTCCTGAAGTCATATTAAAAAATCAATTTGATCTTGGTAAGTCAATTGATCCAGCCCAAAAGATAGAAATGTTAAACATAGAAATGCCAGAATATAAAGTATACTATCTTTCTCAAATATATAGGAAAGCTGTTTTCTTATATATCAAAAAAATGGAAGAAGAAGTTTGTATGTATAAATCCTCAGGGAAGTTAAGAGTATGTTAACACTTGCGTTCTCTTAATAATTAAAGAAAATCTTATCAATATAATTTTATGCCAGTTAGGAATTTTTGTTAAAGAGAAAATTTTCAAAAAAGGGGGATATATGTAAGTAAAGTCAATGATAAGTTTTTACCCGTTGTTTAAAACAAATCCTTTGTTTAAATAAAAAAAATGATTTTTTGTTATATATGAAACATTAAAAACAATTTTGTGACTCTCTTTCATTTTTAAAAAGTTAAACTAAATAAAATCTTTTATTATTTTAACACCCGTAATACCGCCTATAAAGGAAGTAAATGTTAAGGAAGTATTTCAAACAACTTTAAAGTGCATATATCAATATGAGAAACCTTCCACAATAAAAATGGACAATGCCAAGTACTTTTAAAGTGATAATTTTAAATTTGAACTGTCTAAATTGAGGATAAATTTTAGATATGGAACTCCACACTATCATCAGTTTCAGACTTTGGCAGAAATCTCGTTCAAGTTAGTTAAAGAGCAAATACAAAAAACTACTCAAAAGGTTATAAATTGGTCAAAAACATTATATAAAATACAATATTTTCATAATAATTTTCTATTTATATTTCTCAATTGGTTTACACAAACTGAAATATTTATGAACAGTTATAATGTATTTAAGTATAGAGATTCTTAAAAGATTGATGAACAAGAAGTAACTTTGTTGGAAATAGTGTATTAAATCATTCAAAAACATTATGATCATAATATAAAAGAATTAGCTGAAAATTATGTAGAAGAGAAAATTCTGGTTAAGAAACAAGTGAAAAATTCAAAGTTTGATTTACAATATGAAAATCCTTACATAGTAAAAAAAATAACGTTTAATACACTATGCTACCTTAAACCAGGAAGAAAAATCTTCACTAGGTCACATATGAAACATGTTAAGTTATGGGAACCTACACAGTAAATTATAAAGAAAAAAATTATATTATTTAAAAGAATTAATTTCAAAAAGGAAGGAGAACTTGGGAAAAAAATATACATATATTTAATATCTTTAATAATAAAAGTATTTTTGATTGCCATCGAAAACATTTCCTTAAGTTTTTTATTATACACTCAAACTTGTTTTTGTGCGGTGGATAGAAATCGCATAAAAAAAAACGCGTAAAAAAAGTCTCAAGTAGAAAATAACCCAAAACCTTACGAAATAACTAGGAATTTCTTTTTAACAAAAACAAGACACAAAGCTTGGCAACTACTTGGAATCTCGCCAAACTTTTTAAAATCTAGTTTAACATTAGAATTAAAAATTAAAACACACGTAATATTTTTTTAATTACTTACTTTATCTGGCGGACTTAAATTATACAGTTATAAAATTTAATTTATGTTCCAATTTGATTGAAATTTTCATATACCGCACAAAAAAAAATCGCCCAAAAAAAGCCCGCAAAAGAACAGGTTCGAGTGTATATATTTTTAAATATACAGGGTGTCCGTCGAAAGCTTTCCCTTAGTCGTATGTGTTATACCAAATGTTTAAAAAAATTTTAACTTATGTTAAGTAAAAAAACATAATGTTTATGTGACCTCAAAATGATATAACAAATACATCATTAAAAACAGGGAAAACCTTTGCCGGACATCCTGTATATATTATAATATATAAAATTGTTGAATGATAAAAACAATATACACCCTCTGTCCCAAAAATAACAGGAATGGCTTTATAAAAAAGAATGTAGCTATAAAAATTTAAAAACACATTTTATTTATTTAAAGTAATACCCCTTAACAGAAATACATCAAAAAAATCGTTTAAAAAGTTCATAAAATTACTTTTTTATGCCATTTTTTGTGATGCTCTTAGAGATGGCGGTTGTTGAAGATTTAATGCTTTAAATCAAGTCAAAACGTTTTTTTTTTTTTTTTCAAAATGTAATTTGGGGAGTAGGAAACAGTCATAGGGAGCCAAATCAAGTGAATATCGAGAATGATAAAGTAAAAAAATCTGACTTTTGGTCATATAATCAGTAATGATTGATGACCGACAAGATGTTGTATTATCTGAATAATTGCGAATTACTTTGTTCTTAATATTCAGAATGAATACAGGCTTTAAGACGTTTAAATACACCTAGATAATATCCAACATTAACTTTTGTACCACTTGAAACAATTTTTTTTCTAAATAATGCCTTTTTAATCGTAGAAACAAGTAAGCATTGTTTTAATTTTTGACTTTTCCAAACGACATTTTTTTAACAAACAATTATCTCTATAAGCTATTTGAAGCATTTGGAATGTTTCGGTATTAGTTTTACTAATTTTAAAACAAAATTTAATGGTAATTTTTTGCTCTTAATTCATCCTTCGACCGACGTAGAAAAATGATCGTAGTTTAATGTAAAATCTATCTGCTCCAAGTGAACAAATGAATAAGTGAAACAAGCATCTGATAAATGAAGGTTGATACTCCACAAAACAATTGATGACCTAACAATAACGCTATTAGTTTTTGTAAAATAAAGCCATTCAGGTTATTTTTGAGACAGAGAGTGTATTATATGTAAGATAAAAAATTAAAAGTAAAAATTTGTTATAAAAATAAATTATTTTTAATTAAAAAAGTATAATTAAGAAGAATAATCTTATATAAAATTTTATATTTAAAATACTTACAAAAGATAAGAAAATCAAAGTTTTTTTAAATAAAAAAATTAAATTCATATATTATTTTGTAATATTCAAATTTTTTCTTTTTTCTTTTCATTATAACATTGACAAATTTTTATAGAATGTTCTATAGGTAATGTCCATATTTTAGCAGAGCAATCACTATGTGTAAAATTTCCTTTTTTACAATATTTTTCACAAGATTCTCCATCACATAGTAATTCTTTTCTGATATTTTTTAAAGGTAAAGGTTTATCATCACATATAATATTTTTCATAGTTACTGATAAAATAAAAATAAGAAAAATGTATTTCATTATGAATTGATAAAAAAAAAAGTATATTGAAATTATCAAATAATTTCTTTTTTATAGAAAAAAATCTTCATAAATATTAAAAAATTTATTATATAAAATATTCTAAAAGTTTTAAAAAATGTAATAAAAATTTATTGTTTTATGTAATTGAAACAAAAAATATTCTAACTAATTGACATTAAAGAAGAAACTTATAAATAAAACATTTGTGTTTATAAATTTTATTGAATTAACAATTCAGTAACAATATATTTAAATTAAGATGTTTTCTTAATATTTTTTAATTTCTTAATTTTTTTATTAAAATTAATTTTTTTTTAAATATAATTAAATATAATTTTTAATGTAAATATAAATCACGCCTACCTTATTTTTGTATTATAAAAAAAAAAAAAAATTTTAAGAATAAAAAATCATTTTACAGTTTACAAAATACAATCTATCTTTAGTTTGTATTATTTTGTTCTCTATTATTTACAATGTAATATCCTATATATATATAAATATTATATTATTATTTAATTTATTTTTTTTTATCCTAATAAATGAATATATATTACCTTAGACAATTGATACTATTAAAAATTACTAACCATATTTTTTAATTTTATAAATTTTAAATACTGTTACACTATACATAAATTTAATCCTCATTTTAGTTTTTTTTTTTATTTAACTTCATATTTAAATTATTTGTTTTATTTTCTTTTATAATAATAAAATTATCAAAAAAAAAACAAAATAAAGAATAATTAATCTTTTATATTAATATTTTTATATTAATAAAAATTATTTTAATATATTTTTTATTACAGTTTTATAATTAAAATCTAATTTTTAAATAATTTAATATTAATAATTATAGATAAATATTAATTTTTTTTTAAAAAATTTTTACTGCTAAATAAATCAAAGCGTTTTATAAAATTTATTTTTATTATTAGTTAAAATGATTATTAATAGTAATTTAAAATTTATATAATTAGTAAAACTTTAGATACTTTTCATTTTTATCTCCCTTTATTCTAAATTGAATAAACTAATCTAAAATAATAAAGGTATTTTTTTACTAACAAATTATTATATCTGATGTCTAAAATGTGTTTTTGACAAAATAAAAAATAAAAACTTTCATGTTTCAAAAAATCATAAAATTATTTTATTTCTTTTAAAATTATATAAAAAAAAAAACTTTTTTATTGTTCTTATTTCATCATGTTCACTTGTACATACAATCTTTCAACGTAAGATTTACATGTTTTCACTTCATTTTACTTCTAATATATTTTGATTTTCAAATCCTTTTAATAATATCTACAAATAAACATTTTACATAAAATTCACAAAATTATATTTATGATTGGCTTTCAAATATTTATATTGTAGATTATTTTATTCGGAATATTTTTTTTTACATATAGAAAAAATTAACGTTTATTGTTTCATTTATAACCTCTTTTAAAATTTTTATGAAGATTTTTTTCTATAAATAAAACAATTTATTAGTTTAACAACAAATTTTTAAAAATATCAATATTGTGCCAACATACATTTTTCTTATTTTTATTTATCAGTAACTATGAAAAATATTATATATGATGATAAACCTTTACCTTTAAAAAATATAGAAAAGAACTACTATGTGATGAATACTTGAAAAATATATTAAAAAAGGAAATTTTACACATAGTGATTGCTCTGCTTGAATATGGACATTACCTATAAAACATTATTAAAAATTTGTAAATGTTATAATGAAAAGAAAAAAAGGAAAAAATTAAATGCTTTACAAAATAATATATGAATTTAATTTTTTTATTTAAAAAAACTTTTAAATTTCTTATATTTTTGTAAGCTGTTTAAATATTAAAATTTTATATAAGATTATTCTTCTTAATTATACTTTTTTAATTAAAAATAATTTATTTTTATAAACAAATTTTTACTTTTAATTTTTGCTGTTACATATAATACACTCTCTGTTGACAAAAATAACCTGAATGGCTTTATTTTACCGTTTCAATAGCGTTATTGTTAGGTCATCAATTGTTTTGTGGAGTATCAACCTTCATTTATCAGATGCTTGTTTCACTTATTCATTTTGTTCACTTGGAGCAGATAGATTTTACATTAAACTACGATCATTTTTCTACGTCGGTCGAAGGATGAATTAAGCAAAAAATTACCATTAAATTTTGTTTTAAAATTAATTAAAAAAGTTAATACCGAAACATTCCAAATGTCTTAAATAGCTTATTGAGATAATTGTTATTAAAAAATGTCGTTTGGAAAAGTCAAAAATTATTAAACAATGCTTACTTGTTTCTAGATTAAAAAGGCATTATTTAAAAAAAAATTGTTTCAAGTGGTACAAAAGTTAATGTTGGATATTATCTAGGTGTATTTAAACATTAAAGCCTGTATTCATTCTGAATATTTTGAGACAGAAGTAATTCGCAATTATTCAGATAATACAACGTATTTGTCGTAGTCAATCATTACTGATTATATGACCAAAAGTCAGATTTTACTTTATCATTCTTGATATTCACTTTGATTTGGCTCCCTAACTGTTTCCTACTCCCCAAATTACATTTTGAAAAAAAAAAAAACGTTTTTGACTTGATTTAAAGCATTTTTGTTCAACAGTAATCTTCAGCGTCAAAAAATGGCATAAAAAGTAATTTATGAACTTTGAACGATTTTGATGTAAGATTATTACTTTTAAATAAATAAAATGTGTTTTTAATTTTTATGGCTACATTCTTTATAAAGCCATTATTATTTTGGGACAGAGTCTTTATCAATTTATATTATCATGTGTATTAAAATACGGCAAAAACTTCCTGTTTTAATGATGTATTTGTTATCTGAGGTCACATAACATTATGTTTTTTTACTTAACGTAAAATTTTTTTAAACTTTGGTATAGTACGATTGAGCTTTCAACGGACACATATCTTAAAAAATAGCTCAAATTACGGGCTTTTGACAACTGTCGGTATATGATCAAATTGAACATAATAAATTTTATAACTGTATAAGTCCACAGATGATAATAATTGATTACGTGTGTGTTTAATTTTTAATTCTAATGTTCGATTTAGATTTTAAAAAGTTTGACAATAGTTGCCAACTTTGTGTCTTGTTTTTGTTAAAAAGAAATCCTAGTCTAGTTTGATTATTATTACTGAGCTTTTTTACGCGTTTTTTATGCGATTATATCCACGTAATGAAAACTTAAATATTTCAATGATCAAAAAATCTAAAAATATAAATATATGTATTTTTTTTCCAGTTCTCCTTCTTTTGAAATTAAATTCTTTAGATAATATCATTTTTTCTTTATATTTACTGTACTAGGTAGTTAACATGTTTCATGTGACCTAGTGAAGATTTTCTTTATCATTTAAGTCACATAGTGTAAACGTTATTTTTATTATTAATTTTTCATATTGTAAATCAAACTTTGAATTTTCACTTGTTCTTAACCAAATTCTCTTCTACATAATTTTCAGCTATCTTTTATATTATAATTGATTTTTTGATTTAATACACTATTTTCCAACAATTTACTTCTTGCTCATCAATTTTTAGGTCTATACTTTAATACGTATAACTGTTCATAGTGTTTCAGTTTGTGTAAACCAATTGAGAATATCAATAAAAATTATTATGAAAATTGTATTTATATAATGTTTTTTGACCAATTTATAAGCCTTTTGTAAGATAGTTTTTTGTCTTAACTGAAACGAGTTCCTGTGCGGAAGTCTGAAAAATAATAATATAAAGTTATATATTAAAATTTATACAATTAGACAGTTCAATTTAAAATTATCATTTTAAACGTACTTTTGGCATATAGTTTGTGGAAAGTTCATATATGATATATGGCTTTGATTATTAGTACGTAAC